>CAWUFW010010882.1:393316-659926 GCA_963921515.1 Calotriton arnoldi
GGTGTGAGATCACTATCACTGCAGATATAGGTGTGAGATCACTATCACTGCAGATATAGGTGTGAGATCTCCATCACTGCAGATATAGGTGTGAGATCACTATCACTGCAGATATAGGTGTGAGATCACTATCACTGCAGGTATAGGTGAGATCACCATCACTGCAGATATAGGTGTGAGATCACTATCACTGCAGATATAGGTGTGAGATCACTCTTACTGCAGATATAGGTGTGAGATCACTATCACTGCAGATATAGGTGTGAGATCACCATCACTGCAGATATTGGTGTGAGTTCACTATCACTGCAGATATAGGTGTGAGATCACTATCACTGCAGATATAGGTGTGAGATCTCTATCACTGTAGATATTGGTGTGAGATCACTATCACTGCAGATATAGGTGTGAGATCACTATTACTGCAGATATAGGTGTGAGATCACTATAACTGCAGATATAGATGTGAGATCACCATCACTTCAGATATAGGTGTGAGATCACTATCACTGCAGATATATAGAATACCTACATGTTCCGTATACGAGAGTTTAAGCTATTTGCATTGTAAATGACAATGCCTTTTATTTATGTTTTAAAAACGAAAACAAAAATAAAACGCATTGTCATTTACAATGTCAATAGCTCAAACTGGTGTAAATGCGAGACCTATTGCATTGCAAATGCTTGTTTATCTCTCTTACCAGGCCAAATGCCATGAGGGTCTGCCTACCCCCACCCTGTCATTGTGCATCCATTTCTTATCTGATTCTCTTGCTGTCCACTTCACTATAAATTGTAGGTGTGCTTTTTCTTTTTTTAATCTGATAATATCAAGGTAGGCCAGCCCCCCTGTTTCCTTTAGAGCTATAAGAATGTGCTTATTGGCTATGGCTCTTACTTCCCCCACCCCTCAGACATATTCTAGCAACTTCTTTTCCTATGTTTTCCGCTACTCTAACAGTATTGTAACTGTTAGTCCCTAAAAAGATATTGCATTCTATGGATGTTGCTTTTCAAAGTATAAAAACAGTTGCACACCCATCAATGGGTGTGTCTCCCTGGGCACAATCCAAACCCTGAACAGGGTCTATTCAATTTTCATGCAAAAATAAACGAGTTAATCCAAACTTCTTGTTGGAACGTTTTTTATATTCTTATCTTAACTTCAGACGAGACATAAATTGTGAAGACAATCCAGGAGTTTAAATTCGTTACAATGTCATCCACAATGCATTAATACATCCTTCTTGGAACTCTAGATTCCCAATGCATTTCGGGCACTTGGCCCTTCATCAGGGGACAATTCTATGATATGGAACAAAATAAGGTGCTATGAGGTTGCCGTCCAATAATCAATCCATAAATACTCATTAATCAATGATGTACCCAGACAAAGCTGTAGCGTAAAGAACATGCAGAAGTTATAGTTCAATGAAAATAATCAGTTGCAGTGCGTGTGATAATAATGTGGCAAAGAGATAATTCATTAGTGGTGTGTCCACTGACTGTGCGGATCGAACTGAGCACTTGGAAAATCAAGCGCGAGGTGTTAATTGCAAACGTTGCAAGATCAAACTCGCCGTTTTTAAGATGGTTTTAATTCTGGCTGAGTATTGCCAGTAAAAACGGGGCAGTGAAAGTATATTTAACGCGAGTTATTAGAATAGTTTGAATTCTCGTTAAGTACTGCCAATAAAAACGTATCAGTGATAGTGTATTTACCGGAAGTGATGTCGAGTAGTAAGCATGTCGGGTTTTAATTCTCACTAGGCAGTGCCGGTAAAAAGCGTAATGGTGATGGTATATATATCACGAGTGATACCGGGATTGTACGCATGCCGGATAAGACCGTGGCGGTTCGTGAATAGAAAACAAAGAAAATGAAAGACGCCGGGTTCCTCAAAGAAAGATACCTGGAGTTTCAGGAGTTAGTACTCACGGTGTGTTGGAAGTTAAATGTATTTAATGTTCCGTAATGTCGTCCTGTATTCAATAGTGCTGGCAAAACGCCGTGTTGTTGTGTTAACCAGTTAATAAAGCAAAACCATAAACAAAGGACTAACTCAAAATACGTGTGAATGCAGTTTGTGGCTGGTGGCCATGTTGGAATGTAGGATTCAAACAGGAAAAATAGCATGATGTCGAGCTTAAGTTGCATTGATATGGTTAACCAGAAGCAATAATGTTGTAAAGTGTTTACATTATGAATAAAAAAGTGTCAGTCAAAAGGAACAGAGACCAAAGTGTGTAAAAATGAGGTATGTGGCAGGCGGCCATATTAGAGTGTATGGTTCAAATGATAAACATAGAAAGTGAAGCCCTCTCATCAAGTCACTTGGCAACAAACATATTCATGCGGGTTAAAGTAGCAAATGAAACATGGATACTCTGTTGCAGTTGCGACAGGGTATCCTTAACACCAAAAATGTAATTAGGCCCTTAATCTGTTCCTCCCTAAATTTTTTAAAATCCTGATGGCTTTCCTCTTATTCCACAGTGTGTTCTAAGTGATATTATGAACTTGGATAACTCCCTTGTAAGTGTTGTCTTATTTCTGGGGTGTAGGACTCAGGTCCTTATTTGCAAATATTCTTTCAGTCAAAATTCTGCCTTACATTGTTTGAATGTTTTGATTTGTCCCTGACCAAATATGTCTGACAAGACTCTACACTAATTTTGTGGTCTTTTTTATCTCTCTTACCAGGCCAAATGCCACGGGGGTCTGCCTACCCCCACCCTGTCATTGTGCACCCATTTCTTATCTGATTCTCTTGCTATCCACTTCACTTTAAATTGTAGGTGTGCTTTTTCTTTTTTTAATCGGATAATATCAAGGCAGGCCAGCCCCCCTGTTTCCTTTAGAGCTATAAGAACGTGCTTATTGGCTATGGCTCTTACTTCCCCCACCCCTCAGACATATTCTAGCAACTTCTTTTCCCATGTTTTCCGCTATTCTAACAGTATTGTAACTGTTAGCCCCTAAAAAAGATGTGGCATTCTATGGATGTTGCTTTTCAAAGTATGCCAGTTTCCCTCAAGATCTCTCATAAGGTAGATGCCTAGATATGTAATCTTCTCTGTGAATCCTCAAAAGTGGCAATTCATACATATCTGCTGCTTCATGACTTCTAGAATCAGGTTTCTGTCCATTAATTTTATAACCAGAGACCCTCCCAAATTGCTCCAACTCAAATTAGAGTGTGTTTAATGACTTAATAAGATCAGTTAATGTTAAAAGGACATCATCTGTGTACCAACGTAGTTTGTGTTCAGACCCTCTTAAAGCTATCCCTCTTAAAGCTATTCCGTTTATTTCCTACTCTCCTCCTAATTTGATCTGCTAAAGGATTGATAATCAGCACAAAAAAACAAGAGGGACATGGGGCACCTCTGTCTGGTCCCTCTCTGTGAGTAGAATTCCTCAGATATTTTACCAGTAACCCTGAGCATGCTAGATAACCTACTACTGTCCAGTTAATTATGTTCGGCCCAAGGCTTGTGTATTTTAGTATCTCCTCCAAGAAATTCCAACCAGCACGATCGAGTACTTTCTCTGCATATAAACTTACGAGAGTAATGGGTATGTATCTTCTTGATGCCTTTTCTATTGGGTGTATAAGTCCTATATTTTGACTGATCCCTGCCTTTCTTACCAAATCCAACCTGATCTGAAGCTGTTACATAAGGCATCCATTTATTCAGTCTGTTTGAAACACAGACTACAGGAGTTTTCCCCTCGTTTGAGGATGACTGTGATGCCTGTCTCTCTCATTTATGGGGCTACTCCAAACCCTTGTTGGTGACAATTTTGCTGGTCATTTCTCTAACTGCATGAGGAAGGTTTTTATTAAAGTGTACTGGTATGCCTTTAGGGCCAAGGTTTTGTTTTGCCGCACCTCTTTTATAGCTCTCTGAAGTTCAGATATTTCTATTGGTGCCTCTAACTCTCCGATGTCTTTCTAGGGAAAGAGTGGTAGATGACACCCAAAAAGATAATCATATACATTGGACAGTCTGTCATCTAGCTCTATCAGAGAGCTGAGCACGAGCATGGACACTGTACTTGTTGTTATGATTTTCATGGGTGGTTTGATGGGTGAGGACACAAAGAACACATACCAACTGTAATTCAAAGAACTGTATCTATCTGATCACGTGCCCTTGTGGCAAGAAAAATGTGGGGATGACCACACGACCAGTCAAGTTAAGAATCAATGAGCATCGCAGCACTAAACACTGCAGGAAAACAAACAAGAAAATGAGCACGCACTTTCTGACTCAGGGACACACTCCAGATGATGTACGGTGGACGGTGCTAGAAGCACATCAAAACATGAATAAGAAAAGCCCTGTTTGGAAGGGAACAACAGTGTATATTTCATCTATCCACCCATGTTGATGGTCTTAATGATGAGATTCCATGGAATAAGATACAATACTAAAGAGTCATGACCATATGGTTGCGTGACCTCTAGTTTGTTCACATACGGAGGAGAAATTGTAGGACATATTGTCTCTGAATGACTACCTGTCATCGGTATGGCCCCCTAACGTCAACACATAGGAGATGAGATTCACAAACCATATGCACACATTGTGAGAGAAAACATCTTCCCATAGAGTTGAGACCGATAATATTTTGGGACTTGTTACCTCTAGAACGGCTTCCCTTCACGCAGCCGTATCAGCTGAGCCACAAGTACCCAATTATTATGGCGACCAGAGATAATTGTAATTTTACCAGCACTGACAGGTCTCTTGACCTTCGCTGACCACACAATTCCCGTATTATGGATTGACTACCCAGAGCCCCCACAAAATGTCCTCCTGCTTAATAGTAGAAGCGAGTCACTTGAACGCACCAGACTAGAAATCCTAGATGGCGCCCATCTAGAGACACCCATGGCCGGACACATTAGGTCTAGTTGCCGCGCTCGCTTCAATATTGCCGGCACGGCACCTGACTCCAATATGCCCACCAGGACCCTAGCTAAAAGGCCAGACCTGAGCCACCTCCGGCACTTCCAAAAAAGCTGAGCAAGGGTAGGACGTCCAGTGAGAAGTGACATTGGACACTGTAAGTATGAGAGCGTTATAACAGGCCTGCTTACTCTGAGAGAGAGTTTGGGAGTTTACCACTCTCAGATAGACCTATAAAACATGAGTTGGCTTGAACTTGTTCTTTCTGTATTTTTAGCACGCAAATTGGTGTGCCGCTCTGCTATTCTTGAGGAGTCACTTCTGACACCAGAATAGGGTGAGTTACCCAACATCTGACAAAGTGTTTGGATTTTCTGAACTGTATGTTGTCTGTTTCACGTGTTTTGTGTGGTGTTTGTCTGTTTCACATTGTGCCAACGGTATTCACCTCTAAATTGGAATGGTTTGGAGTGCAATGCATGCAATTCAACATAAGTGATGTACATATACAATTAAAATGTGCCTAATGATTTTTAATGTTGATTTGTACACTACAGGCCGTTTTTATGAACTATCTTGGAATAACTTTTACAAAACCCAGAGAGGTAATGTGTGATTGGGAACTTACCGAGACTTCACATACCGATTCTCCAATCACTGTGGAGATTAGGTTACACAGGTCCTGATGAATATCCACAACATCATTTCTTTATGACTATTTAGGGCTTCAAACATGTTTACCCAGTAGCTATCTTAGATGATTATTTCTAGTAGATAGCGCCACTAATTTTAATATAGGCAAGTGGACTCTGTCATTAAAAAGTCTTTTTTGGGAGGACCCCTTGTTCTATTTTTAATTTGCACACACACTTATCCACCAATTACACCAATCTACACCAATAACCACATACCTAGCCTTCACAAATGGCATAAAAAAAGATCTCCAGTAAAGTGCTCACTTGAGGGTGCCCATCGGCATTTCAGCGCCAGCCCGACGTGGAACAAAAGCACGATGAGGAAGCATGACACCCATCTAGGGGGCCGATTCCGATCTCAGCCGGTAGGGCACCGAATCGGATTTGGCTTAACCGGATCCGATTCGGAGCCCTCTTTCCCGACCGATTCGTACGTGCGTCCGGCCGAGCGAGTACGATGCGAGCGCATGCGAAATCGCCGACCGACATGTTCGCGGGTCCGAAGAGCTACGACCGACTCGCACGGACACGCCTCGCACCGCGTGATGGAGACGTTCCCCGGCCGGGCAAGTACGATGCGCGCTGCGAGCAGTCCGACCGACTCGTGCCGTCCGGCTCAAAAGAGCAGTCGGAGCCGCACTTTGGGGGTCCGTGTCGGACCCACCTGTACGCGTAGCCGCGCGAGTCGCACACAGGGGGGACCCATGGGTCCCCCCTACCTGTGCATGTACGCCGTGAGTCGCTTCGAGGCGTACCCGCTGTAGGGGGCACCCTTGTTCGCCTCGCACCCATTGGGTCAATGGGAGCCCGCGTACGCGTTGTACGTCCGGCTCCCATTGACTTCAATGGGAGTCCGACCGAATCGAGTCCGATGGCATACGTACGCATCGTACTCATTCGGTCGGGCTGCTAGAGTCCGATTCGGTCGGAAATCTCTCCGGGTCCGGCTCGGTCGGAGAGATTTCCTGCCCGAATCGGAATCGGCCCCTGGGTGTGTAAGGGCACGTGCTCCTAAAGAGTCAGACTCCCAGCTGACTTCTTAGGACATATCCGACCTATAGTAGAAATCTTCTCTTCGATAAACTGCATACTCCCTTCATTTGTTTCATACATTAAGGCCTTTCTCCAGACAACTTCCACCTCTCTCTACTGATCACGGCGGACTGCAGCGATCACCAGTATCTCATTCTTGCCAATTGAATACCCAGCACCCGCTGTCTTATACCGGGTCACAATTGGTAGAAACCAACATTCAGGATGGGGTGGACGCAGCAGAAGTATACGCTGGGTGGTCAGATAAAACTAAGTAAGTGAAAACATAGTTGTAAATTTGGCAACCTTTGCTAGCTAGAGATGCAAAGTATACGTCAGAGTAACCTTGTTGACCTATTTATGCTTATACTTGGTGCAAATTGTTTTAGTAGGCTAAGACGAGACCCTCTGCCTCCACCTGTATCCTATGAGGCAATTCCATCCCTGCTCCAAGGTAAACACCTCTGATATTTACTAAGTGTATTTAAACATAAAACCCATCACTCACGGCCCGTACACTTTATAATACAACTTCATTGGGGCACGCCACATATTGTTGAGGTAAAAAAGCCTGAAATTAATATTTGCATATGAAAAGATTTTAGGTTCACATTATGAAACATTTTTTTGATAACAAATGAAAATTTCATAATGCTATCAACTACTGACCACCCCTTACATGCTTTTAAATGGAGAAAGAGGACTTTCCCTATTTTTACACCCACAACTATCTTCGCTTTTGGCAGAGAACCACTGCACATTCTCCTTATCGATATACTAAACAGATCTCTAAAAACAGGGATTGTATAAACGCATGTAATGATTAAGATACTTCAACAACTGCATCCAACTTATAAACCTGCACTGACTGGGTGTAGCTGTACTTGAAATAATATCATACATTGCGGTTATACAGAAGGCGTCACAGGTGAAATGAGAGCATGTTTATAATATTTCTATGTACTGATCTCCTCTTGATTCCCTTAAGATATAGGCAACAATTTTGCCTGTAATGACGACCCATTATGGGCAACAATCACCCTCATAACAAAGAACCGTAAGTTAATGTACTTACCTGAGTACCTCATCAAACATCAAGAAAAACAGGGATCTGATTCACAAGGCCCTAATGAAGGGCAACGGACCAATAGGGGAGCACTAGGCCGAATCATGTTAATCAGATTTCTAGATGCTAAGGATTGGGAATGTGTCCGAACAACATCTCTCTGATTTTAATCTTACCCAATGATGACACTGCCCACTACATCACTCCAGAGGACATTGTATACACAGCTGGCAGTAATAAGTGGTTGAGGGTCTCCCAGTAAACCTTCGCAAGACTTTGGTACCAAGATTGGTGTGGTTCACTCCTTTTTGGTTTGTGTAGTCAGAAAAACTGACATTCTGTGTATCTTATTGCTGGCATACACTCCTCACAATGGGCCACTGCATGACTGAATTTGGGTTGGGTTTAAGTTACCATGTCCTAATATTGGGCCCGATTCACAGAACTAACTTAAGACAAAATCCTAAACTTACTACCATTTTGGTATTCACAGAAGGCACTTACTTACTCATTTTGAGTAACTTACTCATTTTGAGTAACTTACTCATTTGGTATTCACAGAAGGCACTTACTCATTGATGAGTAAGTGCCTTCTGTGAATACCAAAATGAGTAACTACTCATTTTGAGTAACTTACTCGTTTTGAGTAACTTACTCATTTGGTATTCACAGAAGGCACTTACTCAATGAGTAAGTGCCTTCTGTGAATACCAAAATGAGTAAGTTACTCAAAATGAGTAAGTTACTCAAAATGAGTAGGTAAGTGCCTTCTGTGAATTCCAAAATGAGTAAGTGCCTTCTGTGAATACCAAAATGGTAGTAAGTTTAGGATTTTGTCTTAAGTTAGTTCTGTGAATCGGGCCCATTGATATTGACAATTCCACAAGTATCTAGTGGTTTCTTAATTAACCATTATAACTTTATGCAGTCTACTCTACGAACAGCACACTTTGAGGCCTATAACTAGTCTGGCCGTCCGAGGACCGCCAGACTCGTGGTGGCGCGGCGGTTGCAGTCTTGCGACCACCCCATTATGACCCTAGTTGTCGTGCTGCCCTGAGACCACCAACTCTGCCAGGGAACCGCCGTTCCCTGGCGGTGGTGTGGCGGTCCAGATGCACCTATATGCTTGGCAGGACTGCCGCGGTCCCGCCAAGCATATTACAACTTTCATCACCATCAATGTTTTCATAGAGGTCTTTCCTCCATGAAAAGACTGGTGGTGAGGAGAGAAAGGAGGCCCTGCAGGGCCCCCTGGTGCCTCATGCCATGTGGATGCACACAGGGAGGCACAACATGTGCCTCCCTGAATGCATGCACAGATGTTCCAGCACGACATGGGCTTTTCAGTCCATGGGGTGCTGGAACTTCCTTTGATGTTCCCATTGCTGTGCGAGTGCCAAGGGAAAAGCCCACCACTGACTTAAAAAGTCATAATAGGGCAGGCGGACTCCACAAGGGTTTGGTGTTGTGGTGGGGCGGTCCCGCCGCCACACTGTCCAACTTGTAATAGAGCCCTTAATGTTCTCTGAAATGCCATTATATTATTTTCTTGTTTCTAGTTGTCTCTATCCTGATGAAGATGCTGAACGTGGGAATTGGTAACTGAAAATACAAATTCTTGATGCGGGAACCTGAGATGCCTTTTGAAAATAAAGACATACAGGTAGCCAGATTGGAGACCTAGGAAGACTATTGCCTGGAGAGTTTCTGCATGAAATTATGTCTCCAGATAGATGTTTCCTTTCTGTTTAAGTTCAAAGGTAGAAGTGAAAATGTTTCTGATCAAAAATGCAGAATGCAGCAGCAATACCACCATTGTGCATCCCGATGTACCACAACAATATCCTTTTAGCAAGATGGTATTGGTAATTCTCCCTCAAGCTTCACTTATGAATGGAGTCCTAGGCCTTACCTTAACCAGAAGACCTAAAGGCTAAAGTGGGCAGTAGACAGTGTTCTGTGTTCAGGAGGCAGTAATCTGACACTCCTAATTAGTTGACATTGTTGAACATTTTCAAGTGACTGCTTAGGAATGGATCACTGACACAATATCGTGGTAAACAAAATTGTTGACAAAAATATTGTGCCAGACATAACGCTTACCACAATATCTTGCTCCTATGCTTATAATGCAAAATATCAGAAAAGAATATAGTGAACAATAATATCGTCCAAAAATATAGAATTTTTAATATAAATAGAAGTTAAAGTAGTCAATGTTAAATATTTTAATATATAAATTTGATTTAATGTAAATTAAATGTATTCCACCAATATATAATACTACATATAAATATAGACGTATATAAGCACACAAACACATATGTGTTTGTATTTCTATATATAGTGTAACATATTTAATAAAAATATTAATTTCAGATTATATAATTTATTTCTATTTTACATTTGTTACTATGAAGAGTATATATAAATCTATCTATATCTATATATCTATATCTATATATAATATGTATATATATGTGTATAGATAGATAGATAGATAGATAGATAGATAGATAGATAGATAGATAGATAGATAGAAAACTGAAGTCCTGGAGTTCTGGCGCTTAATGTTGTGGCTGTCGGAACTGGGCTCCAGCTGCCCTATGTAACAATTGAAGGTATCCTCACAGTGTAAAGGATGACTCAGGTGCTCCTGGATGTTCATATTGATTTAATGAATAGTAAAGCCTTCCCGACACGTTTCGGCCATTACCATGGTCACAGTTAGAGAGTGAAGCTGACTTGGCCATTTACATATGCCTAATAATCAACATCGAAAATGGACTGCAGTTCGAGAATGGTTCATACAAAGCCCTGAGAGCAACAGCCATTGTTAAACATGAAAGCAAACATGAAAATAGACAGTGAAAAGCAAGTGAAAAACGCTAGCCACATTAAATGTAAAAACATATAGTATATCCCCTGTTGATACAACAAATGAATACAATTGTTTGTAACCAGTTAATGTGGCAATAGCATATTGATGCATACAAATATAACATAGAATAAACACCATCATGAATATGAACTTAGCCGTGAGAACGCATCTAAAAGGAGTCCTGAATGTTAAATACAAATATACAAGGTGCTAGCAAGTCAATACATGTACGTGACGCATGTGAGTCCCTGCTAAATATCGAAGAATAATTGCTCTTCTTCACCAAGAATGAATGCTGTCAGCCACAACTGGTATCGTATGATATTTGTTTATTTAATTATGGCAAAAGTGGACCCAATGCGTTTTAGCTTGTAAACTCGATATTTTTAATACAAATATTTATTTTATATTATATTATTTTTGATATATTTTTTAATTTATGAATATGAATATATCATACATACACATTAAAACCATAAAAAATAAAAAATTGAATGAGCAGATACATATTTTTTAATGTAGACAACAAATAAAATGTTAAAGCAAATTTAGAAAAAATACTATAAACTTTAAAATAAAAACAAATAATGTAAAATATAAAAATATAAAACAAGTAATGCTATCAAATCTATTTAGCCAATAATATGAAAACTATTGGAGTCTACTTATATTAAATATACTGTTCCTACACTATTTTATGCAACAGTAGAGATAGTGATGGACTTTGGAAGGGTTAGATTTACTATTCCTACTCCAGTCAGTGTAACAGTATGGAAAGCACTGGACGTTGAAGGGGTGAAATTTACTATTACCACTCCAGTCTAAGCATCAGTAGGGAAAGCGTTGGACTTTGAAGATGTGAAATTTACTAGTCCCGATCCGACCTACACAATAGTAGGGAAATTGTTAGACTTTGGAGGGGTTAAATTTACTATTCCCACCCCCAAACAATGCAACAGCAGGGAAAGTGTTGGATTTTGGAGGTGTAATATTTACTATTTCCACTCCATACAGTGCAACAGTAGGGAAACTGTTGGACTTCGGAGGGTTAAAATGTACTATTCTCACTCCAATCTGTGCAACAGTAGGAAAGAGTTAGACTTAGGAGGGGTGAAATTTACTGTTCCCAATCCAAACAGCTCAACAGCAGAGAAAGTGTTGGACTTTGGAGAGGTCAAATTTACTATTCCACCTCCAGTCAGTGCAATAGTAGGAAATGCGTTGGACTTTGGAGGGGTAAAAGTTACTATTCCCTCTCAAGTCTATACAAACAGTGCAACAGTTGGGAAAGTGTTAACTGCGCAGAGGTTAATTTTTCTATTCCTACTGCAGTCTAAGCAAGAGTACGGAAAATAATTCACTTCAAACACATTACATGTAAGAGTAACCCCATGAATGTAGAAAAAATATTAAACTCTTGATAAAAAATATGAATTAACACATACACACATATAAATATTAAAAACTAAAAACAATTTATCAATTTACATAATTACTACTCAAGAAAAAATTATTAATTAATAAATAATTGGTATTCAATTATTAATTCAATAACTTCCCACCCTGTACCCATACAAACCTAGCAGCCTGCACCTAAATTACAACTAAAAAAATTACTATTCCATAACTAAGTATTTAAAATAAATTAAATAATGAATTAACAATTGTTAATTAATTGTTAATTAATTATTACTTACTTAACTTCCAACCCTAGACCACTACAAACCTAGCATCCTGCAACTTAACTAAAATGTAATTAAATAAGTATTCCACAATTTACATATTTAAAATTTAATTAAATATTTAATTAACATATAATAATTGATAGTTAATTAATTATTACATAACTTCCTACCACATACCCCAACAAATTTGGCATCCTGAAACTAATCATTTTCAAATGGCTTCCCCAGAACACAAGATGTACCATCACACAGGCCCTCATCAACAGCCCAATGGACTACGGCAATGCTCTCTAGGCAGGGATTGCAGCACACCTCCTGCAGAGACTTCAGACCATACAGAACGCTGTAGCCAGACTTGTCCTCGACCTACCTCGACAAACCCACATACATAGCCCCTCACCTCAGAGAACTACACTGGCTCCCAATACATAAGAGATGCCAATTTAAGTGGCTGACCCACGCATACAAGGCCCAGCACAACCAAGGACCAACCTACATCAACCACCGACTGAACTTCCACCAATCAGCCAGACATCTACAGCCCGTGTCTGTCTCGCTCGCCCTCATTCCCTGCATCCACTGAAGCAGAAGCGGAGGAGGCTGCTTCTCCTACCTCACAACGAAGACATGGAATGCCCTCCCCCTGAAGCTCTAAACCTCCCCTTCTCTACCGGAATTCCAAAAGGCACTCAAGACCTGGCTGTTTGACTAGTCCCGCAGATTTGGCAAGTGCCTGCATACCCTCACAGGTGATAAACAGCTCTATATAAGTATAGTAAATCAGTATTCCGCATTTTTCATAATTAAAAATCAAGTAATTCATTAACAATTAATAATACATTGTTAACAAATTATTACTTAACTTCCCACTCTACACCCCTACAAACATAGCAGCATGCAACTAAAACATAATTAAAATAAATACGTATTCAATAAATTACATAATTAAAAATCAATTAATAATTAATTAACACTTAATCTATAATTCTTAATTAATTATTACCTCATTAACTTCCTACCCTACCCCTACGAGCCCAACAATCTACTACAACATTATAAATGACAGTTAAAAATTATTTTAAAAAATTCTAAATCACTTATAATTACAAAATATATTTTAAAATCAATTATTAGCATTTATATAAACAATAGTAGCACATGAAATTAAATTATCAATTAAAACACATGTTAACTACTATATTACTGAAAATGATATTAACAAAATCGATATCATGTACAATGATATTCATTACCTAATTACCTAAATGAATGATAATCTTGTCAACAATATTTGTGCATCGCGGTATTTGTGTGTCACGATATTTAATTTCCGATATTTCTGTCTTCCGATATTTTTAAATCGATATTTTGTCCGAACATCTTAGGAACACTGACACTGAGGGACTAGATCTTGTTGATGGGCATTCTCTCTGGGGGAGGGCTAAATATTTTCGCCACTGGCTTTAACTCAACTATCAAGATGTGGGGAACAACCAGTCAGCTGATGTTAAGGAAGGAACCTGATGTTGCCAAAGGTTTGGGTGTAGAAAATTAATGACCCTGAATGGCAACAAATGCTTCCCAATTCATAACCAGTTAATCAAACAAGGGCCTAAAGATATTCTCTGATTTAATTCAATTTCGGAAGAAGATTCTTCAGAACTTAATGTAACTGCCAATCACCAGCCTCATGTGCTTCTTAGCACTACCATAGATCCTTTTGAAAGAGGCTTGACCCTGATGGAATCTAGTGACTTATTTGACAATAGTTTAAAGTGGAAAAGCATGCATGCAATCTGTATCATTCAATATTGCCTTTAAAGAACAGCAAAACCATAGTGACTGAGTGGCGTAAGAGTCTTAAACACCTGATTAATTTCGGTATATGCCTTCTTTGTTGTTCTTTTATGTGTCTTGAAAAACTGTTCCTTAGGCGATGCCTCCTCTGGGTTGAAGGCTAAATTTGGTAACACGGCCGGCCAAACCGACTTGTGCACTTTGAGGGGCATATTCACAAAGACTTATCGCCGAGTTATCGCCACCTTAGCGCATCAAAAGTGGAGACAGATTTA
This sequence comes from Calotriton arnoldi, assembly GCA_963921515.1. NCBI lineage: Eukaryota > Metazoa > Chordata > Amphibia > Caudata > Salamandridae > Calotriton > Calotriton arnoldi. The sequence continues at coordinate 407,674 of CAWUFW010010882.1, forward strand.
TCGCCCCATTCACAAGCGGGAGCAAACTGCAGACATCGCCAGTATACCCGCGATAACTGCCGCAAATTTTATCCCCACGGGTGACACCACCAACTAACTCTAGTGAGATGCAGAGTAGGCGTTCCCGTGCAAAAACCCACGAAAACACCACTACACCACTTTCACAACGAACTGCCAGATCCGTGATGCGAGTCAAAACCACGCGATAAGCCGCGGTAGCAGCAGGTATTTAACACCTGCCTCTTGCTGGTGTTAAGCAGCACGACTACCTGCAGTAGGCAACGGAGCCCCGCACACAGCCACACCCGAAGAACAATCGACGCCATGGAGCTACTCATCATGCATCTTGGAGCCCCAACAGGGCCACAACACCCACCGCCACCACCCCCAGGACCGCCACCACCCCCAGGACCACCACAGAGGCAGCGCAGAGTAAGACAGCGGACCTACCGAAAACGCACTAGTCTCACAGACCTAACGCCCGAGGAAGTCATTGCCCACTACAGGCTCAAAAGGACAACCATCCTCCGCATCATGACCACATCGGCCACAGGCTGACGGTCCCAACACAGCGGACAACCAACATTCCTCCGCTGACAAAGCTGCTGGCTGTGCTGCACATGTTGGCCTCTGGTACCTTCCAACCAACAACGGCCAGAGTCGGAGGAGTCTCACAGCCAGCCCAATCAAAGTTCCTCACACCTGTCCTGGATGCCATCATCAGCTTCATACCCAAGTACCTTCACTTCCCCCACACTGTGCAGGAACAGCTGGAGACCAAGCAAGGCTTCTACGCCATTGCTAGATTCCCACACATGTTGGGGGCCATTGACTGCACACATGTCCTACTTGTGCCCCCTGCGGACACTGCACACATCTACCGCAACAGAAAGCACACGCATTCCATCAATGTGCAGGCAATAGTGGACCACCGGGGAATGTTCTACAATGTCGTTGCAAACTACCCAGGCAGTGCGCACGATTCCTACATCATCCGACAGTCCACCATCAACCAGCGCTTCCAGGATGGCACCTATGGAAATGCACTGCTCGTTGGTAAGTACCAAATCAACACACCACACACCTCAAAGCCACCATCACACAACGCACAACTGTGGGAATGCACACGTGACCAAACCACATACAACATGTCAATCAACATGCCCACCTACCAGACACGACAACACAACTCCATTGGGATCCTGGGCTTCCCATGTACACAAGCCAGCTATATCATGGCACCACAGCCACACAACAGCTGAACGTGTGGAGAGGCAGAAAGCAGGCATGTACGAAGGAGGCAAGTGACCCATGAATGGGAATGTACACAACGACAAGTGTGGCGTGAATGGGCTGGACAGACCTGGGTATGCAAACCACAGATATGTCCATGCAGATATTAACTGCTGGTGTCTGGAGAGTAGTGAACAGTGGACACAACCATGTCACCCCAGGCTGTGGGTTAGATCGCGGAAATGTCGCTCGCTTCGACCCCCCCTGTGTGCGTGAGCGTAGTGGGTTGGCCCTGCTTACACCAGGCCTGCGCAGGGGTGTGGATACAAACACCATGGCGCTGAGCGTGGTGCTCTCCCGGAATGGCCAACGTCACTGCCAGGGCGGCACCTCTCAGCCCACCACGAGGCCGACGCCGTGAGCAGCGGGGCCTGAGAAGCCTGTGCGCCTGCTGCACCCCAGGCCACTGATACCCAGACCCGGCTTGTCGACCCCAGCGCTCCAAGGCCACACTGCTCACCTGCTGACACGTCGTGTGTCAAAGAGGGCCCACCACGTGCCGGTGCTAGCTCCAAGACCCATGCCCGCGACCTTGGCAGCCTCCTCAGACCATCGCTGTCCTCCGTGACACAGGCCCCCAGGAGTCCTCATACGTTGACATACTCCACCGCTGCAGCTGGCCTACACTGCAGTCCAGTATGTCCCACATCTAGAACTGAGTCTTCATTAATCAATGGCAGAGTTCATGCCAGTGAACGCAGGGAGAGGAGTAAGAGAAAGATGCGTTTCAGTCCGGTGGAAACACGGATCACCGTTACGGAGGAGGTCGACCACTAGCAAGGACTGACCTGGTGCCACTAACCCTGTGCGCCGTGAGTCACCGTCAGCCTCCGGCAGAACATTGTTGGTGTCTGAGCCTGTGGCCTGGGAGTTGTCATCAGCAACTGGAAGGTACGGACTTGGTGTTTGGCATGAGTCTGTGGCATTCATATCCGCCATGTTGCCGGACACAGCTGATATGTGCCCTCTGCATCATGCCCTGGGGGTACACCTCCCACTCCCCCGAGACACTCTGCGAAAACCACCTTTGATACATACGAGACCCTGCTCTGCCCTCATGACCCTACCCCAGTGTCCCGCAAGTCAGCGTCCCGTGGTGGTAGGCCCGTGTCGGCCGCTGTGCATCCGGGGCCACTAACTCTGTGCAACTCAAGTCATGGTCCCTTGCTGTTCGAACATTGCATTCCTGAGTGCCTGATGACTGTTGAAGTTGTTGCCAGCACCAGCTACTCCCTGAGGGCTGGCTTACACTCACCCCACACACAGCCAGCACAGGCGTCACTGGACTAGTGGGCCTGCCAACACATCATGCCGAACCAATTATTGACTCTTTTCTCTCTGCACTGTCACAGGTGATCAAGGATATGCACTCTGCCCTTGGATGATGACACCCCTCCGAGACCCGAACACACCCGCCCAGAGGCAGTACAATGCGGCCCACATACGCACCAGGGGCATCGTGGAATGCACATTTGGCGTGTTGAAGTCACTTTTCAGGTGCCTGGACGTCACAGGTGGAAGGCTCCTGTACAGGCCAGACATCGTGTGCAAGATGATCGTTGCATGTTGTGTGTTGCACAACATCTGTGTACGCACCAATGCCCCATGGATCCAAGTTCCAGAAGTACCGGATGATGATGAGGACGATGGGGCAGGTGGCCCACATCCCACTGCAGCTGCAGCAGGAATAGCCTGTAGGAACACCCTCATTGCCAATTTCTTCACATGAGCACGTCACATTGTGGCCGTCCCTGGCAATCATGGGACAGTACAAAATGTCCACAAGCACAGCATGTGTGAATAAAAAATATTTGCAGGTTACAGGTTGTACTTGTACATTGTCATGTCACAGTTTCCTGCTGTGCCAGATGTGATTGGCCATGTTGTGCACATATGCGGCACCAGTTGTGTCCTGTGTTCTGTTGTGGAGGTGTTGCTGTTTGTACCACGATGTTGTCAATGTCGACGTGCACTTATTCTTATGTGCGTATGCTGCACGGTGGGTGAGTCGCTCCTGCGGCTCTGATTTGGCTGCCACTTATCCCTTTCATGCGGTGTGCCTTTCAGTTCTGTGCTTCCACAGTGCTGAGATGTTGCAGACTTGGGTAACTTGTGCTCTTTGTCGAGTTGTGACTCTTGGGCATGGTTTGTCCGCAGATGTGTCGTTGACATCAGGGGTTGTTTGTGCAGGTGGTTGTGTCCGAGTGTGACCTGCTCCTTTCCGGTTGTGGTCCGCACTCAGTCACCTCAGTGTCGTGCCATGAACATTGTCATGATGATTGGACTGCAGCCATGCTACTCGTCATGTGGTGTCTCTTGCATTGTCAGTGTGGCTGACGTATATGCATGTTTGCTGTGTTTCGCACGTGTGCATGTGTTGGTTGTGTGATTGTTGATGTAATGGGTGGGTGCCCCTTTGGGCACATGGTGTACGTGGGACTACTTGGTGTTTGTGTGTGTGCAGTGTGCTCTGCTTAATTGTGCATGTGTGCCATTGTGCCCATCTCCCCCCGTCCCCCCTCTCCCTGGTCGGTACGCACCCTGTTGATGTAGTGTCGGGTCATGTTGGGCAGTGTCTGGATCCCCAACTCCTGTCACCGTCTCCCGACTGATGACTGTGGCCACCATCTTCTCCATGTCATTCAGCTCCTGGTGTTCTGCTGGCCCCCCTCCTCCGAAGTGCGTTGCTGCTTTCGTGTTGGCAGCGAGTTTCTGCTTGGTTTTGTCATTCACATCAATCCAGCGCCTCTTGTCCTCTTCCATTGTCCTCCTCGGCGCTGCGACGGCATTCACATGGTCCGAGATGGTGTGCCATCTGTGCCTCTTTGTTGCCAATGACACGTTGGAGGTGACGTTCAGTTGGTGGTGGTGTTCTATCTCATCCGTGACGATAATCGTGTTTACTTTTCCTGCAGACTGTACCCCGTCTTCCTCTTCCTCTTCTCATTGCCCTTCCACGACCCCTGGATTCCTGTGTGTTCCTCCGTGGGGATTGTGGGGTTCATGTTGTCCTCTGCAGTCGGTCAGGGTGCATGCGTGGTACTCCGCAGTTAATTTCCTTTTTAGTGGCATTTTCCGTATGCTGTTCTTGTGCTTTTTCCCGCATTACGTGTGGGAATTGCTGGCCTTTCGCTGGTTATCACTGTTTTCTTATCGCGTTTGGGCCCATCGCTTCTTTTTACGCGCTGGGGTTTGTGTTTTTATCTCCGTCGCGGTGGTTGTATCGCGGACATTGGCCGCGGTTTCGGGAGGCTATCGCATGGTACCGCTGTGTTGTGAATTCCACGTTAACACAGGGTTATTTTCCCGCGATAGACTGCGATGTGTGAAGTTGCGTTAACATTTTTTGGAGATGTTTAGTGCACGTTCTTGTGAATATACCCCTGAGTGCGTAAAACATCTCCTCCCCTTGCTGCTGTAGCCGAGACATGGCCCCACCATGCCCCAGACTCGCGGAATGTATGTGAAAAATATAATGACAATAAAATAGTTTTATTGTCATTTTATATTTCTTCTGTCTGCTGGCATTTCAACAGTGGGGCGATGCTCCTCCACCATAGCGGAGGAGCCACCCCTGCATGCTACTGCATGTGTCCTGGGTCTGAGGGTGTTGTTGTAGGGTGCTGGTGAGCCTCACATCGGCACTTGCAGCTTAATGAGGCAAGAGCACACTCTTAGGGTTACTAATCCCGTCCCCAGCGCAGGCAGGTTTTTATTGAAGAATCCACATCACACTCGGGCTATCCCACTAATAGCATAGCCCCAGGGACAACAATGAAGCAGCCCTCCCGAAGTGATGCACTTACTTCACGGTGAGAGTGGGTCAGACATACATTCCTCCCCAGCTTACAAAATATGTAACACTAGTAAACCTGCGTCTTTGCTCCTGAAAGAGAATGGAAACAGCCCAGCAAAAGCAAATGAAGATTTATATTTCAAGGTAATGCAATCATTCTCTGATCAAATCATTCAGCTCAGCAAATGTCTGATTTCAGTTGTAGGGTTCTTTCCCTGTTGCAAATAGCAATCAAAGCAGATATGTTTACTTTGAAAGTGTTTGGGACTACTTGTGAAAGTACATTTGCTTGCCTGTATTGAACCACGTTTTCAAAGACAAATAATACCCTGCTTGAGCCATGCCACCAAAGAGCGAAGTAATACATTAAACTTACCTTAATCAGTCCTCACAGTGGAGGGATGTCGAAACAGTGCCACCACCCAGTGGCGGCTCGCAGAGGAAGTGCTGCAGGGTGGTGGGGCGGGCAGGGGAGGGGCTGGGTGGGGGGTAGTAGAGTCGGACATATGACGGGCAGGAGTAAAGTAAGTAAATAAATAAATAAAACTATTTGCCTTGCACTCGCTGCATCGCCAACCCAATCATAGTAAAGGACTTATTTCTAAAATTAAGCACTGTGCATCTCACACAGGGAGCAATGCCCCTTCCGTCCCTGAAAAAGAACCACCCTTGCACACAACATGTTAACAGATGAGAGAAAAAAAGGTTGAACCAAGAGTCGGTTTAGTGTATGCTTTAAAGCACAGTTTTAAACAGAGTTTGTAGATCACTCTGTACTGGGAAGGGTTCCCCGAAGAAGCAATAGTACAATATTTCAATAAAAAGACATCAAAGTCAAGGATGTTGACGGGAACCTAGGGGTGGGCAGAACTCATGGAGTTACCTAAAAACTCTGCGAGATTCCTTGGAGTTCCACGAGGGTGGAATTTTGGTATGTTGTGCTGCTCATGTTGATTTTTAGTGCCTGGAGCTTGTCCCGCACTGTAAAATCAGAGCGATCGGCCCCATAAGGCTCGCCAGAGAGCGCTGCTTCGTTCTGCCACTCAAGTAGATTTTTTACTTGAGCGGCAGCTTTCTCATCGTGAGCGCCACCTTTCTTGCTGCGACTGACTGCGTTGAGAAATCGCACTGGGACTCATCCCTGGCGCTCAATTTTCTCACTCGCACTCACCAACTTAACTTTGGTGAGCCGTGCGCGAGACAGACGCTGCCTTGCAGCCGTTGGTGGACTTTTTCCATAACTGTGTGCTCCAGGTGGAGCACAGAGTGGGCAAAACTCAATAAACTCTGCAGGCAGAATAGAGTTTACCACCACCCCTACAGGCAACAAGAGAATTTGTGGGGCTGCAACATAAATCTGAGGCTATTCATTTTCTTTTTCTCTTGCAGCCAGCACTGGAGCCTCTCTCTCTTCCAGTAGTTGAATAGGCTCCCCCCTTAGTGACAGCATTTTTATGGGAATTTGGGGGACAGCTTCAAGCTCTTTTGCCCTAATAATGAGCCATTGGTTATATACAAGATGTGTAATGCCACACCTACATTTCAGGACGCTTCAGGACCCTGATGTAGTTGTTGCCCATGCCACCTGAGAGTAGCAGTCAAAAGGCCATTGTTTACCGGACATGCTTATTCTGAACCATGATGGAGCCCTCTATTTGCCTTTAGTGACTCGAATGAGCACACATGATCAAAGGGATGCCTGTCTTGGAGATGGGGGAGGGGGCTTTGCCTTCTGGAGTCCGTTCATGTATGCTTAAGAGGAAAACAGGATCAGTATTTTCGCAACTGCCTCTATCCGTCTCACAACTTCTTGCACAATCATGAGGAGAAGTGAATAACTTAAAAAGGAAATAATCCAACAGAGCTGGAGATACAGCTTACCTATTTGTGTTCCCTGCAGCCACCACACCCTGGCTCTCTGCTCTACAGAGGGCTGTAAGCTGAGGATAATGATGAGTCAAAATTTCTATTCTGCAATGCCAGACTTCAGTCTCACCCTTATGTGGAAAGATTTTGCCCAGCAGAGATTGTCTGTAAAAGCTTGCTGCAATATCTCCCCGAGAGAGCGACCCTAATGTTAAACTTAAATCTTAAGTTTAAACTTAAATCACTTTTTATTGATCTCATATATTTGTGGTTACTAGACCAGCGAGGGGGCATTTTTAACCACCTCCAGCATGTCAGAGCACCCGGAAGAGCCGTATTTCAGCTCCGATTCATGCCACAACACAGCTCAATAAGTAAGGAAGAGTGACAGGGTGGCAAAGATTGTTTCACGAATATTTGCTAGTTCAGTTTTAGTTAGTAATTGTACTACTGAAAACCGACCCCAAGAATGTCATGGTACAAGACTATCAGGGACACAATATAGAGAACAAAATATCAAAATGTAAGTGCATATTGAGACATATAGATTTACAATTCCTAATTAGACATCTACGCAGTGGTTAATTTGCGAAAAAATAAGTGCTGGGCCTCTCGTCAGGAGGCAGCTTCCATCAGCTCATTGCTCATATTAGCGCCTCCTATAACAGAACTAACTACTAACCATGAAACCCTACAAGTGGGGATAGGATGTGGTGTAATGGCCAGAGCTGCTGATTTTGGACCTGGGGAACAAGGTTCGAGTCTCTGTGTAGGCTCAGCATCCTGTGATTCTGGACAAATCACTTAATCTCCCTGTGCCTACAAACACTGAATCTGTCCTTAACTGGTGATAATGAAAAGCGCTCCAATACCTTTGAGTCAAAGTTTGAACTATAAGCAGCAGTATTGACAATTAAGTGCCGGTGCTGAGCACCGGAAACCACCGGCTCAAATTAAGCACTGCATCTGGGTATCTAGAAGATGCATGAACCGTGTATGTAAATATATGTGGATTAGGTATAGAAAATCTAGACTTACCTACCTGTTGATATTTTGTTATGGATATTGTGTCTCATCAATATACTGAGGTCAATGTTCAGGCTGCATACTTAAGGCCCGATTCCGATTCCGCTTGGAAGGTCCTCCGAGAGCCGTCCGTAGCCTTCCAAACGGCGAAGTACGATGCGCAAATGTCTCCAATTACCGAACAACTCGTACGCTCCGATTCCAGCACCACTTTCCATACGAGCAGGCTCCATTAACGCTGAATGCAGTCGCCCGGAGGCATTTCCCAAGCAGTTTCCGGCAGGCCAAGTACGATGCGTACTTCCTACGCGCCGAACAGGTCCCACCTCCAGCATGTCAGAGCACCCGGAAGAGCCGTATTTCAGCTCCGATTCGTGCCACAACACGATCACTGCGTGCAAGATGAAGCAGCCATGTATCCGATCGCGCATGTCATCCCTATACTGTACGCCTACGGTCGATTCAACAACCGCAGCCGACACGTTCGTCAAAGACGGCAAGTCAAACACCTACCACACACAAAAACGTCACTACACCGCGAAAGGCAACAGAATACACAGCTTGTGACAAGCCACAGTAAATATTGGGGTGGGGGGAATTCTAACAGCAATGTAGAGGCAAGGGGGTGGTGGATGGCAAACACTCCTAGCATTGTCCACCCCATAGGGGGGTGGATGCCTATTATTCCCACCATTGCCCAACCCATAGGGGGGTGGATGTCTATCACTCCCAGCATTGTCCACCACATAGGGGGGGTGGATGCCTAGCACTCACACAGTGTCCAACCCATAGGGGGGTGAATGCCTATCACTACCAGCATTGTCCACCCCATAGGAGGGTGGATACCTATCACCCCCACCACTGTCTTACCCATAGGGGGGTGGATGCCTAACACTACCAGCAATATAAATGCCAATAGGGGTGGATGCCTATCACTCCCAGCATTGTCCACCCCATAGGGGGGTGGATGCCTATCACTCCCACCATTGTCCAACCCATAGGGGGGTGGATGTCTATCACTCCCACCATTGTCCACCCCATAGGGGGGTGCATGCCTATCACTCCCACCATTGTCCAACCCATAGTGGGGTGGATGTCTATCACTCCCAGCATTGTCTACCCCATGGGGGGGTGGATGCCTATCACTCCTAGCATTGTCCACCCCATAGGGGTGGATTCCTAACACTCACACAGTGTCCACCCCATAGGGGTGTGGATGCCTATCACTCCCAGCATTGTCCACCCCATAAGGGGGTGGATGCCTAACACTCACCCAGTGTCCACCCCATAGGGGGGTGGATGCCTATCACCCCCACCATTGTCCAACCCATAGGGGGGTGGATGCCTAACACTACCAGTAATCTAAATGCCAATAGGGGGTGGATGCCTATCACTCCCACCATTGTCCACCCCATAGGGGGTGGATGTCTATCACTCCCACCATTGGCCACCCCATAGGGGGTGGATGCCTATCACTCCCACCATTGTCCAACCCATAGGGGGGTGGATGTCTATCACTCCCAGCATTGTCCACCCCATAGGGGGGTGGATGCCTATTACTCCCAGCATTGTCCACCCCATAGGGGGGTGGATGCCTAACACTCACCCAGTGTCCACCCCATAGGGGGATGGATGCCTATCACCCCCACCATTGTCCAACCCATAGGTGGGTGGATGCCTAACACTACCAGCAAGCTAAATGCCAATAAGGGGTGGATGCCTAACACCCCCCCATTGCCCAACCCCTAGGGGGTGGATGCCTAACACCAACAGCAATCTAAATGCCAATAGGGGGTGGATGCCTATGACTCCCAGCATTGCCCACCCCATATGGGGGTGGATGTCTATCACTCCCACCATTGTCCAACCCATAGGGTGGTGGATGTCTATCACTCCCACCATTGTCCAACCCATAGGGGGTGGATGTCTATCACTCCAAGCATTGTCCACCCCATAGGGGGGTGGATGCCTATCACTCCCAGCATTGTCCACCCCTTAGGGGGGGTGGATGCCTAACACTCACCCAGTGTCCACCCCATAAGGGAGTGGATGCCTATCACCCCCACCATTGTCCAACCCATAAGGGGGTGGATACCTAACACTACCAGCAATCTAAATGCCAATAGGGGGTGGATGCCTATCACTCCCAGCATTGTCCACCCCATAGGGGGTGGATGCCTAACACTCACCCAGTGTCCACCCCATAGGGGGCTGGATGCCTATTACCCCAACCATTGCCCAACCCATAGGGGGTGGATGCCTAACACTACCAGCAATCTAAATGCCAATAGGTGGTGGATGCCTATCACTCCCAGCATTGTCCACCCCATAGGGGGGTGGATGCCTATCATTCCTACCATTGTCCAACCCATAGGGGGGTGGATGTCTATCACTCCCACCATTGTCGACCCCATAGGGGCGTGGATGCCTAACACTCCCCCAGTGTTGTCATGCCAAATCTGTGTTTTGTGTGCAAACTGCCTGCAAATTTGACACATAAAGTGATATGCTGGAAAAATTGTTCAATGAAGCAACGGCGGACCCCTAATTCCGCACCTCAAGCCAGTTCCAATCAGTAAATTTGCTGTGCAACCAACCCCAATGCCAGCCGTTGCGTGACGCTACTATGCTCCAGATCAAGGAAATACTTTCTTATCCAATAGGGGTGCACAGCTTTAATAAGTCCAAAAGTCAAATAGTAATTATAAAAATAATTTCTTTATTTCAAATCAGTAAAATTTATCCAGTTAAAAAACTCCAGCAAACGCGTTTCATTCCCTTTCTGGGAACTTCATCAGGGCAATAGAAGAGTAACATATAAGATGTTTCCTCCTTCAATGGCAGATGTTAGTGTTCTGTTGACATCAAAGAGCAGGGATTCCTCCAAAGTCAGTGTGCGTCCTTTTATGTAGATAACGATATCTCAATTATCCCTCTAATGCAAACGAATATAAAAGTTCTTTGATGCCAAGATAGATGTGTTCACCCAAGATCGAAATGTATGAAATGCTGGACAACCCCCCCATCACTGTAGTGACAAAAAGGTGAATGTGGGGCTCAAGCCCCCAGCATGGTCAAGCATATAGGGGTTTGGGGGGATAAGCCCCCCATCACCGTAGTGACAAAAAGGTGAATGTGGGGCTCAAGCCCCCAGCATTGTCAAGCATATAGGGGTTTGGGGGGGATAAGCCCCCCATCAATGTAGTGACAAAAAGGTGAATATGGGGCTCAAGCCCCCAGCATTGTCAAACATATAGGGGTTTGGGGGGATCAGCCCCCCATCAATGTAGTGACAAAAAGGTGAATGTGGGGCTCAAGCCCCCAGCATGGTCAAGCAATTATGTTTATTGGGGTCAAAACCCGCCAGCAATGTAGTGATGAAGTTGTGGGCCAAACAACAACAGAACTGTTGAGGCAAACATTGTTGTGGGTGTTACATACCCTCAGCCATGTGCAGCTAAACAGTGCTTTTGGGGGCTAACACTGCCAGCAATGATCAATTGGACAATATAACATGTGACCATCCAAAATGCATCAACACACATTTTTGGTACGAGCAGCGGAAAATACAAAGGATTCAATCAGAAAGTCCAGTTTTGATGATATCCAGTCCCACACTGTGGCAGCAAGGTTAAATTCAAAACATTAGGAATATGCAGAGTGAAGATGTAGGATGCCCTGGGACAGTAGAGAAAGAAACAAAACACAACATCCACCCAATGCCCTACAAAGACATTTGAAATACATGGGGGAAGATGCACAAAGACAACTGACCAGCCACACACTGCAGAACAAACACAACATGTGTGTGAGTGTGGAAGTGTTTCTAGCCTGGGCCAACACACACGATGGGGGGCTGAACTCCACTGAGACATATGTGTGTTGAGTACAATCAGGAAGTATTCCATATAGGGCTTGGATAGTGAATGTGGGCAATCAGGCATTGTTTGAAGAGCGGGTGCACCAGAGTCACATGCGGGACAAGCTTGGTGGAACACCAAAAAACACATCAAGAGACTGACTGTCTTCCACAGTACCCTCAAGGCCACAGCACTGTGGTGCCAGTATCCTGTCTGCTGAGCAACTGTGATGCAAAATGAGGATGGGGGCCATACTTTTTAGCACACCCACTCTTGCGCACTGTGTCACGTGCCTTGCAAGAACCACTCTCATCTCACATACCCAAACATAACTCCTAGGGCATGGCCGGTGATGTGAGGCCACATTGTAGGTAGGGGCCTTGCCGGGAGCCAAGTCACATTTGGCCAGTCTAAACACCACCCACCTTGATCAGCAGCACTGTGCCTCATCAAAACCTCCCTTGACAGGTGACATTGCACAGGCCCCCATGACTGTGTGGATCACTGGCTGTATGACTTCAGGCCGATTCACAGAACTAATCTGAGATAAAATCCTAAACTTACTACTTTTGGTATTCACAGAAGGCATTTAGTAGTAGTAAAGTTAGGACTCCTAACTTTACTACTACTAAACTGAGACAAAATCCTAACTTTACGACTTTTGGTATTCACAAAGGCATTTAGAATTAGTAAAGTTAGGATTCCTAACTTTACTACTACTAAATGCCTTTTGTGAATACCGAAAGTTGTAAAGTAAACTATGGTTCCCAGACACATGTTGGCATGTGAGACATCGGTTAGATGTATGTCAAATACCACAAAAACCATGTCAACTACGACACTATTTGGCAGGTGGTCTGATCTGTAATGCTGCTGAAGGTCATGTGTCATTACATACCTGTCTCATCTCCTGCAAGGGAGTCTGTAACTGACACAGCAAATGGAATGCACACATTTGAAATTTTAAATGTTAAGCATACTTCCATCCCCAGTCATCATGATGGGCACCTATGTCTTGAACGTCAATGCTCTAATGGTCTGCATGCACGACAACTGCCAAGTACAAATGCTGCATCCTCTCAAAAATTCATGTGCCACACTATGCCACTGGCCTGTCTGGCTGAACAGTCTGTATGGACTCTTGGTACAGGACCGGTACATCTCAAGTTTACAGTCAGCACTGTGTCAAAATCCTGTATTTACTGCTTCAAGCCACATCTGTATGTGTGAAGTATACATGTCCCCTACGTGCTAGACACAATTTTAACCCTTTGACAAGCTCACGTTGTTCTACTTAGCCATCGGAGTATGTGAATTAAAATTTCTGTCTACATGAACATTTTACAGCTCTCAAGAACAAAGTAATGCAGAATACACATAGATGTTCAAGCCACCAGTATGCACAGTCAAGGGATGATACACACGTCTGGTCTTGTGTATCTGAGCCAAAATCCATACATTAGATGTATGTACATGTTTTCTATATTGAGCACCTGTGTCTTTCAAAGATTGGCACATGTACTCACTGTCACCGAGTCTGACCCATGGATTTTCACATTACAATGGTGAACGTGTTGCCTGACACACAAAAATCTGATGTGTCAGTGTCTCGGATGGCCTGAGTTGGCATACCTGTCCTTGGTCCATGTGATACATGTGATTACACAGAGCACTATGTATGGGACAATACATTTTGACCACTTATCAATATGATTTGTCTGAGGCATACACATTGGTCTCACCTGCTGCACGGATGTATAGCATTGTTTACGCACACCTGTGTGCACCAATAGCACCATTTTGCACATATATATATGTACCACACTGAGTACAGGTCATACATCAGTCAATGTGCTGACACAGGTCAGACAATTACATCACTCATGATGGTCAACTCCATGCACATGCTGTATATAGTGCTGATCACATGAACATTGGACTACAGCCAATACACAGGACCTAAGTGACACACATGTCACAGACAGAACGGGACACACCTAGGCATCAGATATTAATGGGGCATAGTTACATTTTGCCACAGAAGTGTTGTCTTAGCAGACAGACGACCTGTGAGAAGGGTATCAGGCTGAGGGAGTGCAACATGCATGTTAAACATAGTCCAGCAACATGGCACATACTCCCTCCTTGCTGCTGTCTGGCCTTCAACTGCCCATCCAGGTCAGGGAAGACCACCGTCAGTATCCGGAGCATGTGGGTGGTTAGGGTCCATCGTCCACCCCTTTTGCAAGGAGGTGACAGCTTCAGCTGGACCCTTGCAATCCTCCGTGTCCAGCCACGGAGGTCCTGCCACCTCTTCTGGCAGTGGCGGACGCGACGCCTGAATACCCCCACGGATCTTACTGCCCGGACAATGGTCTGCCATATTTCAGCCTTCTGATGGGTGTCGACCTGTAAGGATGACATGGTGACATACTCTTACTCCATATGCTACATGTTTATGCATCACACACTTGTACATATAGGTCATGGTCAGAATGGCAGATAATGTCTAAGGGGTAGGCAAGTGTCATCATGGGCAGTTGTCCTGTGTGCAATTCAACCTCAAAAACATGAGAACAGTGCAGAAAAGTCAAACCCAGTACACACACTTCTACATCACTGTACCTGTCCAGAACCAAAATCTACACACTGTAAGACTTACATTAACTATGTTTGCATGCTTGCCCTTGGGGATCCCAATGCTAGTAGTGCATGTTTTTACACATGGCCTATAAAAAGGCAGTGTAATCACCACTCACCTGCTCCCCTGTTTGCCATACAGCTGCCTGTACTGTGGAAGGAGGCTGTCCAGCAGGGCCTGGTTCTCCTCTTCTGTGAAAGCAGGTGCCCTCTCCACAGTACGTGCCATGGTAGCTCCCAGAGGATGCAGAGACAGCAGCAGAGAGATGTTGAAGTGCAGTAAAGATGCATGTAGTGCAGGCAAGTGAAGTCTCTTGGGAACAGACAGACTTATATCTGTGCAGCAGAGGCGGACTCTGTTCCATGCGTCCAAAGCGATAGGCCAGAGTCGTTCGCATTATCCAAATTTTTCCAATCCATAACATTGCACGCATCGGACACGCCTACCGCGACATTCAAAATGTACGCATTCAAACACTATTGAGCTTGATACATTGGTGCTGTAAGTTAACCGATTCGGATTGCACGCGATTTGTCGATGAAGCGAAACGCGCGTCTGTCACCATGACGACCAACAGCCAATGTGTGCGTTCAGCTCAGTTCGGATGCAGCTAGCGTGTCCTTTAAATACTCACCTGCGACATTCACCATGATGACCAACAGCCAATGTGTGCGTCCGGCTCGGATGCGGGTCACTCGTCCATTCAATACTCACCTGCGTCGTTCAGCATTACAGTAAACAGCCAAAGGATGCGTCCGGCTCGGTTCGGATACAGCTCACGCGTCCATTCAATACTCACCCACATGGTTCAGCATTACAGTAAACAGCCAAAGGATGAGTCCATCTCGGTTTGGATGCGGCTCACGTGTCTATTCAATACTCAACCGTGTCGTTCAGCATTACAGTAAACAGCCAAAGGATGCATCCGTCTTGGTTCGGATGCGGGTCACGTGTCCATTCAACACTCACCCGCATCGTTCAGCATTACAGTAAACAGCCAAAGGATGCGAACCACACGTTTCGGGTGAGGCTCACGCGCCCTACACTAATCGGTCAGCAGGGCAGACAGTATAGAAAATATTGATGTTCTGCTGCATTACATGTGTGGGTACAGTGATTAACATGTCATATTGGACATAGTACTTGATAGCTCACACTCCCATGATGAGCCAAGCTTGATGGGCACACAAAACATTGTTTGTGAGGCACATCACAACAGTGAGTGACCACTTCACAGATCACCCTCCTAGGCTTGGACACAGTCCCAGGGGATCATTGTGTTAACACAGGTTATGTCCACACATAATCACTGCTTTGTTGGACTGTGTGTTAGAAAGTGCATTGTGGTAAGTTATTGTTAGTAAATCAACAGTGTCTGAGTCTTGTACAACGCAGACACTTCATTGTTAATTTTTAGAATGATATTTATCTGATACATCAGCTTGTTTTTGCCATGTGAGTTGCTTTTGTGTCACAGGCATACATGGATGCTTGTCAAATATAAATGTGCCACACATTCTAAAAGTTCGATGTATGTGATAGTACATGTTCGTCAGACATGACATCATGACTAACCCTGGGCGAAGTGCTACGCTACGCTCGCGTAGTTTGCGAAGTTTGCGCTACTTCGCACAACGCGAATTGCACGTAGCACAGTGCGAACACGCGTAGCGTAGCGTAGCGTAGTGCCGCGGTCATTTTTTGCTTGCTCGCGGTCCTCAACGTCAAGTTGGCGACCGCGAGCAAGCAAAATGACATCCCGGCGAGACTTTTTCCTCGTTCGCGATCAGCAACATCAAGTTGCCGATCGCGAGCGTGGAAAATAAACCTCCCGGCGAGATTCTCAACGCGGGGAGGTCAGGTTTCTCATTGCGAGTGGTCGCGTATGCTTCGCGACCGCTCGCGATGGAAACTACCAGTCCGCGTTGAGAAGCTGCCGCTCGAGTAAAAATCTACTCGAGCGGCAGTAAAGACAGCTCGCACTGTGCAAGTTGCCGTTTTCAATGATTGCACAGTGCGGACAAGCATCCGGCACTGTGCAATCATTGCGAACAGTGCGCTACGCAGTTCGCGTAGTGCTACGCGAAGCTTGCGTAGCGCGAACTGCACTTTGCGTAGCTTCGCGAAGCATTACTTCGCGAACTACGCCCACCCTTAATCATGACAGTGTCCACACTGTGACAGTGGTGTGCATGGTGAAGCGCTGTCTGTATCTAGTGTCCCACATAGCTGGCATTACATGATCCAGTTCTGTGTACCTTTCAACCATGTGATAGTTGTGACAAACCTCTATCTAAGATACGTTTTTCAGTGTGTGTTGAGTATGTGATGTTTGATCACATGGACAGTGACAGACACCAGTGAGTAGTCACAGTACAGCACTGTAATTGGTGCCAACCCATATTAAGATGACATGTCTGGTAAGGGTCACATAGCTGTGCTCTGTGTCTAGGCTCAACCTTACACATCTGACTTCATTGTGTCTTGATTTAATGTTGTATGTGTGTAATTGCATGTTCTTTACTACATTGGAAAGTGTCCTCAAATATGTTTTCACTTGTAACATAGGTACCGCAGGAGACCAGCTGTCCACAGACCCTTCCCCGACCTCCAGACCATGGAAGAACGGGATAGCATTAGACGATACCGCTTCACCAGATCACTCATTGTGGAGTTGGTAGACCAGTTGGCCCCACATTTGCAACCTGGACGCACATATCCCTTTGCGCTGACCCCCAAGGTGAAGGTGATGGCGGCCCTACATTTCTTTGCCACTAGATCCTTCCAGTATACTGTGGCTACTGCTGGTGGGATGTCCCAGACAATGTTCAGCCATGTGCTTCGTGATGTGTGTGAGGCATTGTTACATTTTCTGAACCTCTACATCAAGTTCCCAACACCAGGACAGTTTGCAGACATCAAGAGTGGCTTTTATGCTTTGGGCCAAATGCCACATGTCATTGGCTCCATTGATGGTACACATGTGGCTTTGATCCCACCACAAGCCAATGAACAAACATACAGGAATAAGAAGAATTACCACTCCATAAATGCCCTGGTGGTATGTCTGCCTGACATGATGATCTCACATGTCCGTGCACGTTTCCCGGGATCAGCACATGACGCCTACATAATGAGAAATAGTGGGATCCCACATATGATGTCTCAGCTGCGAAATGAGTGTGCCTGGCTTGTTGGTGGGTAATGTTGTCTGTTTCTGTTGTGTGTTGCTTGTATGTCAGGTTGTACCCTGTTTTCATACAACTGAAGTATTTTCTGTGTTCAATTTAGGAGACTCTGGATAACCCAACATGCCGTGGTTTCTGACACCACTCCGGAACCCTGTCACCCCTGCTGAGGTTCGTTTCAATGAGGCACATGGGCGGACCAGGCGAGTGGTTGAGCGGACAGTTGGCCTAATGAAAACAAGGTGTGTAAGATCATCATTGTGTGTTGCATACTCCACAACCTGGCAGTGAGGAATGAGCTACCTCTCATACAAGATGACGGAGACCAGCAGCCTCCAGCAGGGGAGGATCCAGGACTGGGACATGTTGCCAGTGATGAGGAGGAGGAGGAGGAGGAGGAGGAGGAGGAGGATGTTCGGAGACAGCTCATCAACAACTTTTTCTGATGAGTGCAAGTATGCAATGATGAGATGACAAAGCACTTTCTTAGCATGATATGTGTCTGTTGTACAATATGTTTGTATACGTGTGAGTGTATGCTAATTAACATGATCCTTGGAGTTGTTTAGTGTCTATTAAGTATGGTCACCAGTACAGTGGTGACATGACTCCTAGCTATTGTTCACATGTAAAAAAAAATGTAATTATGAAATGTCTCTTGGAGATGTATGAAAATAATGATGTGATCAGGAATCTGTGCCACACACTCACTTCAGAAATGATTCTAAATCTTGGTTAATTTGTGCTTATTGTCACAGTGTGATTTGATTGCATTTGGTGTAAAGGCAACAGGTTGTGCCTGTGGAATAAACCTGTGCTCCACATTGAGGTGTGCCTTGTCTGTTTCCACACATCCAACATTCATTTAAATACTGTATATATGCCCTGATGTTCAGTTTATCTGACAATGATTAGTGTTTGTGGATTGAAATGGTGTATTATTTTACAACAGTGGAGGCAATGAGGATATATGCCATGTACAATGTGTGTTGTGATGACCTTGTTGTGTGTATCTCTCATATGTGTCAGGTTACATTTACTCACAAGACATTGGATAAATTCCTGTACTTGTTTTTCAGCCAATGTCATTGTCATTCCATTCCTGTTTTTTCGATCATCATTTCTATCTGAAAACCGTGTTTCATTCACGACAGAAGCAAGTATTGTGTGAATATTAATTTCTTACAGTGCATGTGTGTAATTTTACAAGAAAGGGATAGTGCTGTACAAATTTTTGAAGTCCAAAGTTCACAGAGGAGTTGGTAGTGGCAGTAGATGAAATTTTCAGAGCCAAGTCCACAGTCATTTGAGTGATTGATCCAACTTAGACCCTCCATCCCATGTGGAAGAGTTCAGTGACAGTCAACAAAGTGAACACTTCGCACACAATGGAGGATATCAGGAGCAGGCTGTCACTTCCAGGGGGGGATGCATAGCCATCTTTCTCTCATTTGTCCCTCTTTGGACGACCCCTCTTACGTTTTTCGGGGGGACCCTCAGGTGCAGGCTGCCGCGGTGCAGGGGACTCTCCGCAAGAGTCCTCATCCCTCCCTGTGGCATTTGCAGATGTAGAAGCAACAGATGTAGTGGGCACACAGGGAGGTGGGGTCATGTTGTTAGCAATCTGGCGGAGGCAGGTGAGTATGTACCTGTGCACCCCAGTCAGGTCATCAATTTTAGACATGTTTGACTCCATTCTTGCCATGTGTTGGTCCATTTTGGCATAATGGGCAGCCTGCTGTTGTTGCATGTACCTGAGGATCCCAACTACCTGGCCAAAGTCTCTGGTGCATTCTTGATATGTATTGAGAATGCATGCCATCTGTGGGTCATCTTGATCAGCAGCACCAGCAGCATGATGGGACCTCTCCCCACACCCCCCTCTCAACACCCATACCCACACGAGCAGGACCTGTTGTTGCAGGCACAGACAACACTGAGCCTCCCTCACAGTTGACAGTAGTGTTTTTGTCCGCCAACTCGAGAGTGCCCTGTGTTGCTGTGCTCTCAATGTTTTGTTGCCTTGGTGTGTCTGTGTGGGTAGTGGTCATCTGGGGGTTGACAGATGTTATGGGAGTGGTCACAGGGGGTGCTGATGTTACAGCTGCTGGTGCTGCATGCTGACCCACACCGGAGGGGCCAGGTAGTTCATCGTCATCCGATGAGGGCTGAGAGACGTCCACACCGGAGAGCTCAGGGTCATCCAGAGTCTGGGACTGGGATTCCTGTTCTGTTCCTGCAGTGTACCCGGCAGGCCCTGTGGGTAGATGAGAGACACAATGTTTGTTGTGTTTTTGCACAGGTCATCGTATCATACACATTACATTTGCTATTGTACATTATGATGAGTGTATGTACATTAGATAGTCCTCTATCGTCACAGACACAGGCCTGTTTTCAGAGAACATAGTAATTTTAACAAGATGTGTTTTGCTGAGCATGTCCAGCTCTAGGCATAAATGGGAATGTATTGTTTATTTGACTGTACACAGACATTGACTGTCAAGTGACACCCTGTGCATGACACAGATGTGTTGGTATTTCCCACATCTGTGCTTTTAGAATGACATACATACTCTTCCTCTTACGATGTGTTGCAAGATTTGTGCATGTGTGCTGGCCTTTGTGCATGTCGTTTGCAGTCACATTGGTGTAGCTACCTACACACTCACAGTCCGGAATGTATGTGATCATTTTGTTTATAGTTTTGATGAATGAGTTCCTAGTTCTCATCTCATTGCACACATGTGAATAGCTGTCAGTAGCAAATAGTGTTACTGCTTTGCTTTCTGCATGATCACATCATGTATATTGTCCTTGTCCTCCATGGACAGATGAGTTAACCAAGGCTGCTTTCTTGCTTTTTCTGGATCAGAGCTGTGAGGTACAGAGGTTTGTGTGCTTGTGCTATGCTGCTGGAACTTGTACCCCTCCTCCCAACCAGCCCAGCTTACTCCGCGTAGACAAAGGATCAATAACAGTGAGGGGAGTGTAGTGGCAAGGATGCTGACACCGCTGCATGATGTAGGAGTTGAATGCAACTCCCAACAATGCCTTGTGCACATGACACCATGCAACAATGTCAGCCATCTTGCTGTGGCCCTTCCATTCACTGTCAGGTAGCCTTTGTCACTGATGAACAGGTTGCTTTGGGTGTGGGTAGTGATGTGTGCTATGACTGCAACTCACACCATGTCCTGTCCTCCACACACCTTCCCAGCCAGCCCAGGGAGCACACCTGGGACTATGCATTCCCTGACAGTGAGCGGAAATGTACTGTGAAGGTGGCTGAGAGTGGGGACTGGTGTGAGAAGACCAAGGCCTGGATGTGACTTGTGGCCACATCATACATAAGGCCCCTGTGTCAGTCATCTTGCCAGTACATTTCCTTTCACTCTCAGAGATTGCCTAGTCACAAGAGTGCTATTTGTTCTGGCTGAGAAGGTGTGTGTAGGGCAGGGCATGTTGGTAGTTGAAGTGATTGAAGATACTCCTCCTCCCACCCAGAGCAAGTTGACCATCATGAACCATGCTTCTATGACAGTGAGTACAACTTTACATTCAAGATGTCTGACAGTGGTGCCTGGTGTTTCTTTGAGCACAACTCCCAACAGGGCCTTGTGCTCTCCACACCAGAGCCCAGTGTCAGCTATCTTGCCAGTACATTTTCATTCACTCTCAGGGACAGCATAGTCCCAGGTGTTCTGTTTGGTTTTGGTGGGAGGGGTGTGTGGGACAGGGCCTACTGGTAGATATAGTCAGGGCTACCACTACTCCTCCCACCCAGACCAAATGGGCCACCATGAACCATGCTTCCATGGCAGTGAGTAAAACTTTACATTCAAGATGTCTGACAGTGGTGCCTGGTGCTTGTTTAGCACACAACTCCAATCAGGGCCTTGTGCTCCCCACACCAGAGCCCAGTGTCAGCCATCGTGCCAGTACATTTGCATTTACTCTCAGGGACAGCATAGTCCCAGGTGTGCTGTTTGGTGTTGGTGGGAGGGGTGTGTGGGACAGGGCCTGCTGGTAGATATAGTCAGGGCTACCACTACTCCTCCCACCCAGATCAAATGGGCCACCATGACCCATGCTTCCATGACAGTGAGTAAAACTTTACATTCAAGATGTCTGACAGTGGTGCCTGGTGTTTGTTTAGCACACAACTCCCATCAGGGCCTTATGCTCCCCACACCAGAGCCCAGTGTCAGCCATCTTGCCAGTACTTTTACACTCCCTGTGAGATAAGCATAGTTCAAGGGTGGCTTGTTGAGCCATGCGGGAGGAGGAGTGTTAGCTGTGACTACGACTCCCATCATGCTTTTAGCCACACCCACCTTCCCAGCAATCCCAACCTTACTTCCTGTGACTCAGCTTCCCTGTGAGTGAGTGAAACAGTGCTGGCAAGATGGCTGACAGTGGTGGCTGCTGTTTTGAGCACAAAGCCTTACTGTGTTTTTTTGTAAGTTGGTACATGTCATGAAATAGTTACATATTACTCTGAGAGTGCAAGTATTTTGTTTGTCAAACTGGCATTCACATCACATGCTCATTTGATTCATACTGTTATGGCTTTGCTGACAGTGATTTGTATCACTGTATCCTTGACAGTGATGTCTGTGGCTGTGTATTTTCTGACAATATTGGCTATTTGAGTATGTACTCACCAGGCTCTGGTACTCCTGATATTTCATAGACGCCCTCCGGTGGAAGGATGGCCCACACCTTCTCCTCCCAGGAAGTGAAGTGCACAGGTGTTGCAGGAGGGCCACCGCCAGTCCACTGGCTCAGGACATGGTCTTTGCCAATCAGCTTCTTGACCGTCCTTCACACATTATAGTACCTGTTCCTGATATCATCCATTGTGCGCAGGCAAGGTGCTTGAGTATTCACCTTGTTGACAATCCTCTCCCACATCTTGTTTCTCTGGGACAGGGGAGTCTGTTGGACTAAGTTTCCAAATAACTGTGGCTCTACTCTGAGAATTTCATCTACCATGACTTCCAACTCCTTCTCTGTGAACTTTGGATTCTTCTTTGGGGGCATGGTGATGGGTGGTAGTGGAGATGGATGTGTGGGTGAGTGTGAAGGTGAGGGTGAGTGTGTATGAGTAAATGTGTGTGTGTTTGTGAGTGTAGTAGTTAACAGGTGCTAGTAGTGTACAGGTCGTGTGGAGGGTGATTTGTGAGTGTATGTATCAGTGCAGTGTAATAGTGCTATGTGCTGGCAGTTCTGTTGAAGTTGCAAAGGATCATGGTAAGGATTTTGGCCCTTTATATAGGTGGAGTTGTGGGTGTGGCTTATTTTGAAACTTCTTTTTTTTTTACCTTGACAATGCTTGTTTGGACTTTTTCTGTCTGTTTCTATTGTAATTTGTTGAGCATATCGAAACGTTCCGTTGACCGCACCGGATGCTTGTTCATGTATTGGCGGGGTGGTCCGAGTCTGTCCCATTCACGCTAAGCTATGTTGCAGCGTTCGCGTACAAGTCGGTCGCATCGGGCTCTTTTCCGGACGATTTCCGTACGAGTCGGTCGTCCGTATTGTGCTCCGTGCGATTCATTTGTATTTGACACGCATTGCATCGTACTATGTCGGTCGGACTGTGCGTGTACGAGTCGGTCGGATGGCATTCCCCATCCGAGTCGTTGGAAAGACTTTCCGAGCGAGATCGGAATCGGGCTCTTAGTCGGATTAGTTGCAAGCTTGTTTGGCGAGAGTTGATAAAGTAGGGTCAGATTAAAAAAAACACAGAAACATGTACATATCCAGAAACATATATATATATGGCGGCATGGTGTATACTAATTAAACACTAAATCAGCACAAGAATCGGGTCTACTCTCGTCTTTTCTACAAACAGATCGTCGGACGAGTTTCTTGAATATATATATGCATATATATAAACCAACAGCTTGCTCCTTCTCTCCTTCTTGAAACACTCGGCCCGTAGGAAGGTGGTGAGCTATGCCGGCGGAACGGGCCGGTCATACGAGTCCCAAATATGAAAGTTCATATAAGAAGCGCACTCTCAGGTAACCACATTGCAGTGCAGGATTAATAAACTGCTCTGCACTGCAATCTGATTACCTGAGAGTGCGCTTCCTATGTGAACTTTCTTATTTGGGATATATATATATATATGCATATACATACATATATATATATATATCACAAAAGACGCTCCTTCCGACTTCAATGGACCCGTGAGAAGTGGCGTGCTCACCGGCGGAGCAAGCCGGTAATGTCAATATCGAAAACCACCAATATGCACGCTCTCAGAAACAAGGAACTCCGTAGTAATAATCCACAAGTTGTTTATTCACAACGCGTTTCAGGGCAAAACCCCTTGATCACGTGAAACGTGCACACGTAAAGGGTGACTAATAAAGCATTCAATACAGTCATAGACATAATCGTAGGACTACTGCGTATTTTGTTCCCTGCAAATAAATGGCAGACATATTGGAACGGATGAAATGCAAACATGAGAACACAATCATCATGTAAAACGTGTAGTTATACCCACGCTGTTCCGGGCTGTGCAAAGATGCAATAAAGCAATGAGTGAACATGTACACATACTGAATTACTGGCAGTCTGTAACTCAAGGTATTATAAACATTGTCTCCAAATAAAGGAATTAAATATGCAATATATTGGTACAGAATAAACATACCTTGGCTAGGTAAGTGCCCTGGTGAGACAGAATGCACGACAGGGATAACGTGTCCGCAAAGTCTGACTACAAGATGACGGGCCAGTGCCCATTTTTACACAAACACTAACAGATTACGGGCAAGTGCCCAGTTGTGCCAATTACCATAAGACAGCACGTACTTTAACACACTTCAGGCAGTAGTCACAAGTCCAGCAAAATATGATTGTATTGCTAAGATGACAAATCAAATGAAACATAGTTACCCAGTCTCAGGACCGTGACAGTGATGATAAGGGGAAAAGGGTAGGTGGCCCGTGAAAGTGATTACAGGTGAGGGGGCCCCTTCCTTTCCTCCTGAAAATAAAGAAAATTAGAACACATGTTAGCATCACAAGTTGTCCACATCACTCAATAAATATCAAAACGTAAAATAAAATAAAATTACAATCTAATGCACAGAAGGAGTAAGAAAGCTATAAAATAGAGATAAAATTAGAGTATCCCAACTCAAGTGGCAACACACTCAGTTATCTTTGAGATGAATAGCCATTTCTTCGTCAAAATTCAGCCCACCCGGTGTCTTAGTTTGGAACTGCAAAATCATTCTAGACTCTCTTTGTCTAAGTTTTAACACCCTGTTACCTCCCCTGGAGTTTCCTGCAACCTGTTCCAGGATGAAGAATTTGAGCAAAGAAGAGTTGGAATAATGTTTCTCTTGGAAATGGCGTGCTACAGGGTATTTGGCATCGAAATTGGTAATAGCCCTGCTATGTTCGAGGATGCGCTTTTTGGCCATGTGTGTGGTACTGCCAATGTACCAGAGTTCACAAGGACATTCTATTGCATAAATTACAAAAGTGGTACTACATGTGAGAAACTGGTCTATGGTCTTGTTAATCCCATTGTATGTGACCTTCCTGCGGTAACTGCTGTTTTTACAAGCTTTACAATGCCCACTAGGAAAGAAACCCTTAAGGTCATGATCATGCCTACTTGGGTATGCCGTGATGTCACTATGGACTAGCATGTCCCTGATATTCGTACCCCTCCTGTATGTGATGTTGGGTCTGATTGGAATACTTTCCCCAATTATGTTGTCATATTTGAGGATGTCCCAGTTCTTCGCAAAAATGCGTTTGATATTCCTGGAGTCAGAATTGAATGTCATGATCATCCTAGGGCAGTCGTCTGCCGTGTCACTGGATTCAGTAGGGTTATCTGAAATAGTTACAATTCTGATGACCCCATCTGCTCTCTCTTTAGCTTTGCGTAATACCCAGGAGGGATAACCTCTGATTTTAAACCGTTCCAACATGACCATGCTCTCGCTCTGGTATGCCTCCTCTGTGTTGCAATTTCTTTTTGCCCTCAGCAGCTCCCCATAGGGAATACTCCATTTGAGTGTCTCTGGATGGCTGCTGAGGGCATGCAGAATACTGTTGCCGCGGTGGATTTTCTGAATAGGGCCGTCTGAATCTGGTTGTTAACAATTTCAAGCTTGACATCTAGGTATTCTGCCTTAGACTTACTGATGGTACCTGACAAGATGATATTAAATTCATTGTTATTCAGTGCCTTGATGAATTCATTGGCCAACCCTTCCGATCCTCTCCAAAGAATGAATAAATCATCAATATATCTCATCCACACAATAACATGTTCAAAATACTCTGCCAGGTGTGGATTGGTGGTCAAGGTCCCCTCCCAGTGACCCATGAACAGATTCGCAAAACTGGGAGCGAAGCAAGAACCCATCGCAGTGCCGGTCACCTGTCTGTAAAGGGCCCCATTAAACATGAAAATATTGTTGGTGAGACAAAAGTCTATCATCTCCAATATCATGAGACTGTGTTCATGAAATCTTGCTGGTCTAGTCTTTAAGAATAAACTGCAGGCATCCAGGCCCTGTCTATGGTCAATAATAGTATACAATGAGTGTACATCAAGAGTAATCAAAATGAAATCCTGCTCCCACTGTAAACCCTGGATTTTATTCAAAAAATCTTTGGTGTCCCTCACATAGCTCGATAACGAGACAACAAAATCTCTCAAAAAATGGTCCACATACTTAGAGATATGTTCCCCTACGCTGCCCTTAGAGGGCACAATGGGGCGCCCGGTGGATTCGTGGGGTCTTTGTGTAACTTGGGTAAAAGGTAAAGGACCGGAAGTACTGGATGATCATTTTTAAAATAACAGTACTCCTCCCATTCAAGGATCTCTTTGTCTTTCCATATGGTCAGTTTATCCCATATGTGAGTGATACTCTTATTGTAGGTTGTAGTGTCAGTGGGAAGATAAAAATCAGTATTGCCCAGTTGTTTCATGGCTTCAGAAATATATTGTACCCTATCTAAAATGACCACATTCCCACCCTTGTCAGCAGGGCGGATGACAATGTTGTCATCCTCAGTGAGAGATTTCAGTGCCTGTCTTTGCTGGTAAGTAAGATTGTTAGTGTCACCCCTGGGATATCCTTCCCTGGTTCTATATCTACAGAGGGCTTTGCTGACACAATCCTGAAAAGTGTCTATGTTGTCGTGTGGTAAATTGGGTACAAAAGTGGATCTGGGTCTGAAATCAGTGCACGCAGATGCATCAGTGGTAACACCAAGAAACTCCAGTGCCCTGAAACGCGTTGTGAATAAACAACTTGTGGATTATTACTACGGAGTTCCTTGTTTCTGAGAGCGTGCATATTGGTGGTTTTCGATATTGACATTACCGGCTTGCTCCGCCGGTGAGCACGCCACTTCTCACGGGTCCATTGAAGTCGGAAGGAGCGTCTTTTGTGATATTGACTAGAGACTTCAAACGGGACCGGCCAGACGACTCACGAGCACAGATATTGTTGGGACTGGAGCGCGTCGGATCAGATATCAGAGAGGTAAGCCCCTTGACCCGTTTGTCCGCCCTTTGTGGTTGGGGAGGGTGAGTTGTTCGGCGGTGGTTGGGTTACTTCCCTCCTTCCCGGGGAAGCGGCAATAGGACCACTGGGGCACCTCTAGAATACTAAGTACACTCTGATCACCCTCACACCCATGGGATTGGGTTCAGAGTCGACGTGCCCACAAGCCCAAACATTTCTATCACCAGCGTGTTGGTGCTATATTTGTGGCAAGAAGAACCTGATATTTTCAGGGGGAACAAGCACTCCGTTGAATAGCAGACATCACCACTTGTTGTTGTGCACATGGAAGAGGAGCAAGAAAGAAGAGTGGCAGCACAAGCCATTTTTAGTAGGAAAGGCAAATCGAGGCAGGGCGCAGAAATAAGAACTGGTCTGGCTCAGCCCATTGAAGAGAAATTTCACAAATTAGAGAAACTAATGAGAAACGAAATTTCTAAATGGTGGGAGGCCATTTCCCTTCAAAACTATGTAGATCAGGGAATGGCACCCAGAGGATTACGCATTTTTACTATTCCCACGTATGAGACACCTAATCCAAAAATGCTTCAAGAGTGGTCGGAGAATTCCACGCTCAGTTCTAGAAGAATGCTGGAAATTCTTGTTAAATATGCCTGGATTGACAGGGATGACATCTTGAAACAAATGAAGGAGATCATGGAAGAATTGAAGAAACAAACAGAGACAGAGTACTTTGAGAAAACTATGACATCTATCAAGGATCGCCTCAAGAAGCACGAGGAGGATATCAAGGCTAGAAAAGAAAGAAAACTGAATCGGGATTATGAGGACTACGATAGCGGCAGAATTTTAACCTTTAGCCGTAAATATGACCATCTGTATAAGGAGCAGGGTACCATTGAGAGAACAACTCCTACGGAAAATTTCCCAGTGATAGCCTCATCACTCAGTGAGACTGAATCAGACATTTCGGTGGAAAATATCCCCATAGTAGAACGTAATATTCGTCAAGTTACTTTTTTAGACGAATACCGGCAATTACGCCGGAGCAAGCAAATAGTGCGGGATACCCCAATACTGGAGACACGGGGCCAGAGAGGTCGAGGAAGAGGCAGGGGACGAGGAAACGCCGCAACAGAAGAAAACGAGTCAAGCAACGATGGCAGAAGAGGCAAAGGAAGGGGCAACGTGGGAAACAGAAGGACACGCTCCATGAAGACATACTAATGGATCTAACAATGGTGAATAAAACTGTTATTAACCTTTCTAGTAAACCCATAACAGACATTGAAAAACAGATTTTATGTCTGGGACTCTCTTTTGCCCTTCATTTCCGTGTAATTATACTGATGCTAGGATTGATCTCTTCAAATTTGTGAGGAAATTAAAATTAAAAAAATGGCATAAACTCAAACGGTTAGGCGAAACAGATGGGAGTAGGAGAAATCTCAAATCTCACGCACAGAACAATCTTAACGTAGGAGACATAGACACACTAATCACCATGGTGCAACTAGATCAGGAAAACACAGAAGGCACTTCTGATATCAGTAACACACAAGCACTGGAGTTTCTTGGTGTTACCACTGATGCATATGCGTGCACTGATTTCAGACCCAGATCCACTTTTGTACCCAATTTACCACACGACAACATAGACACTTTTCAGGATTGTGTCAGCAAAGCCCTCTGTAGATATAGAACCAGGGAAGGATATCCCAGGGGTGACACTAACAATCTTACTTACCAGCAAAGACAGGCACTGAAATCTCTCACTGAGGATGACAACATTGTCATCCGCCCTGCTGACAAGGGTGGGAATGTGGTCATTTTAGATAGGGTACAATATATTTCTGAAGCCATGAAACAACTGGGCAATACTGATTTTTATCTTCCCACTGACACTACAACCTACAATAAGAGTATCACTCACATATGGGATAAACTGACCATATGGAAAGACAAAGGATCCTTGAATGGGAGGAGTACTGTTATTTAAAAAATGATCATCCAGTACTTCCGGTCCTTTACCTTTTACCCAAGTTACACAAAGACCCCACGAATCCACCGGGCGCCCCATTGTGTCCTCTAAGGGCAGCGTAGGGGAACATATCTCTAAGTATGTGGACCATTTTTTGAGAAATTTTGTTGTCTCGTTATCGAGCTATGTGAGGGACACCAAAGATTTTTGAATAAAATCCAGGGTTTACAGTGGGAGCAGGATTTCATTTTGATTACTCTTGATGTACACTCATTGTATACTATTATTGACCATAGACAGGGCCTGGATGCCTGCAGTTTATTCTTAAAGACTAGACCAGCAAGATTTCATGAACACAGTCTCATGATATTGGAGATGATAGACTTTTGTCTCACCAACAATATTTTCATGTTTAATGGGGCCCTTTACAGACAGGTGACCGGCACTGCGATGGGTTCTTGCTTCGCTCCCAGTTTTGCGAATCTGTTCATGGGTCACTGGGAGGGGACCTTGACCACCAATCCACACCTGGCAGAGTATTTTGAACATGTTATTGTGTGGATGAGATATATTGATGATTTATTCATTGTTTGGAGAGGATCGGAAGGGTTGGCCAATGAATTCATCAAGGCACTGAATAACAATGAATTTAATATCATCTTGTCAGGTACCATCAGTAAGTCTAAGGCAGAATACCTAGATGTCAAGCTTGAAATTGTTAACAACCAGATTCAGACGGCCCTATTCAGAAAATCCACCGCGGGCAACAGTATTCTGCATGCCCTCAGCAGCCATCCAGAGACACTCAAATGGAGTATTCCCTATGGGGAGCTGCTGAGGGCAAAAAGAAATTGCAACACAGAGGAGGCATACCAGAGCGAGAGCATGGTCATGTTGGAACAGTATTCTGCATGCCCTCAGCAGCCATCCAGAGACACTCAAATGGAGTATTCCCTATGGGGAGCTGCTGAGGGCAAAAAGAAATTGCAACACAGAGGAGGCATACCAGAGCGAGAGCATGGTCATGTTGGAACGGTTTAAAATCAGAGGTTATCCCTCCTGGGTATTACGCAAAGCTAAAGAGAGAGCAGATGGGGTCATCAGAACTGTAACTATTTCAGATAACCCTACTGAATCCAGTGACACGGCAGACGACTGCCCTAGGATGATCATGACATTCAATTCTGACTCCAGGAATATCAAACGCATTTTTGCGAAGAACTGGGACATCCTCAAATATGACAACATAATTGGGGAAAGTATTCCAATCAGACCCAACATCACATACAGGAGGGGTACGAATATCAGGGACATGCTAGTCCATAGTGACATCACGGCATACCCAAGTAGGCATGATCATGACCTTAAGGGTTTCTTTCCTTGTGGGCATTGTAAAGCTTGTAAAAACAGCAGTTACCGCAGGAAGGTCACATACAATGGGATTAACAAGACCATAGACCAGTTTCTCACATGTAGTACCACTTTTGTAATTTATGCAATAGAATGTCCTTGTGAACTCTGGTACATTGGCAGTACCACACACATGGCCAAAAGCGCATCCTCGAACATAGCAGGGCTATTACCAATTTCGATGCCAAATACCCTGTAGCACGCCATTTCCAAGAGAAACATTATTCCAACTCTTCTTTGCTCAAATTCTTCATCCTGGAACAGGTTGCAGGAAACTCCAGGGGAGGTAACAGGGTGTTAAAACTTAGACAAAGAGAGTCTAGAATGATTTTGCAGTTCCAAACTAAGACACCGGGTGGGCTGAATTTTGACGAAGAAATGGCTATTCATCTCAAAGATAACTGAGTGTGTTGCCACTTGAGTTGGGATACTCTAATTTTATCTCTATTTTATAGCTTTCTTACTCCTTCTGTGCATTAGATTGTAATTTTATTTTATTTTATGTTTTGATATTTATTGAGTGATGTGGACAACTTGTGATGCTAACATGTGTTCTAATTTTCTTTATTTTCAGGAGGAAAGGAAGGGGCCCCCCTCACCTGTAATCACTTTCACGGGCCACCTACCCTTTTCCCCTTATCATCACTGTCACGGTCCTGAGACTGGGTAACTATGTTTCATTTGATTTGTCATCTTAGCAATACAATCATATTTTGCTGGACTTGTGACTACTGCCTGAAGTGTGTTAAAGTACGTGCTGTCTTATGGTAATTGGCACAACTGGGCACTTGCCCGTAATCTGTTAGTGTTTGTGTAAAAATGGGCACTGGCCCGTCATCTTGTAGTCAGACTTTGCGGACACGTTACCCCTGTCGTGCATTCTGTCTCACCAGGGCACTTACCTAGCCAAGGTATGTTTATTCTGTACCAATATATTGCATATTTAATTCCTTTATTTGGAGACAATGTTTATAATACCTTGAGTTACAGACTGCCAGTAATTCAGTATGTGTACATGTTCACTCATTGCTTTATTGCATCTTTGCACAGCCCGGAACAGCGTGGGTATAACTACACGTTTTACATGATGATTGTGTTCTCATGTTTGCATTTCATCCGTTCCAATATGTCTGCCATTTATTTGCAGGGAACAAAATACGCAGTAGTCCTACGATTATGTCTATGACTGTATTGAATGCTTTATTAGTCACCCTTTACGTGTGCACGTTTCACGTGATCAAGGGGTTTTGCCCTGAAACGCGTTGTGAATAAACAACTTGTGGATTATTACTACGGAGTTCCTTGTTTCTGAGAGCGTGCATATTGGTGGTTTTCGATATATATATATATATATATATATATATATATATATATATATATATATATATATATATATATATATATATACACTGTTTCTTCTGCATATTGTCATACAGTATGTTCTTTCATATTTGGCTGACACTCCATCTGTAATTCGTGGGAACAACAATCATTTTAAGAGGCAATGCTATGCGAGCAAGGTCAAGGGGGTTCTGTCAGTTCTCATGAGGTAGATGGAATGATCGAACAATGAGCATCTTAGTCCAAACATGTAAATAATGGCTTGCTTGACAGTAGATACCCTGGGAAAGTGCCCGAGGCACATGTAAAAATGAAACAATAAGAAATGTCTTGTTGCAAAACAAGAAGCGGTTTGGATAGGGTGACAACCATGTTTTGACTGACTGAGTCAGTTAAATATGAAAATGTGACAAGACATCTGTTTTATAAGGTCCCTTGGGTGCTTTTTATCTTTAACACATGATATTTATTAATTAATAGTTTGTACTGAACAGATATGAATGTAAATTTTTTGTAATATACAACATGGCACCAGATGACACCATGTAATGAACTATCACATTTGGCGAAGCTCCAATGCTTTTCAACTTATGCTTCTCATTTTTACATTTGGCGCTAGCCAAAACGTTTTGATTTTGCTCAACTTATTAATTTGGTGGTTGCTCCACCCCGAGGGCCCCATTTACAGGTTTTTGACGCAGGGCAGTGCTGCAAGTCACTTTGCTGCGCTGCCCTGTGTCAAAAGAGAAGGGCAGGAATGCGCCGTATTTATGAGATACGGCGCATTCCTATCCTCTTTCACAGTGCTGGAGCACAAATGGCTGCCTTGTACCAATTCAGGCACACTTGCACCATGGTGCAAGGGTGTCCATATTGTAGGAATTATTGTTTTTGTGCAGTAAGGGGCACCTTCCTGCATAAAAACAATCAATGGAGGTGTTTTCTTCATTCAATGTGTGTTGCAGAATGCAGCACACACAGAAAGAGGAAAAAGAGGAGAAATAAAGTTATTTCTCCTTGTTACGCCACTCCTGGGGAGGTGCATGGTTTTGATGCATTCCCAGATTTACACTATGATGTAAATCTGGGAATGTGGCAAAATCCATGGGTGTTGCGTGGGAACACCATGCAGCGACTTGCGCTGTGTTGCCTTACACCATATCTATGAGGCCATGAAAAGTCAAGCAGGCTTTGCGTGGCCTCGTAGATACGGGTCTGTACTATGCGCCACCGGAGCATCAATAAAAGTGACGCTCCAGTGGCGCAGTGGGACTGTAAATAAGCCCCCTAGTTTTTTGTCACAAAAAATTCAATAAAAACTATTGAAACCAAAAATTAAATGCTTACTTGTAGGGGTTTTCATCCAGCACTCTTTATCTGTTAGTCCATTGTTACGCCAGTCACATTTTTCTTCCACCAATTACACCACACAGCATTGCTCAGTGGATCAGCCCACTAAAGTGATTGGATAATTACTCTGAAAATGATGTCATTCAGCTCTTTAACAAGAAATACACCTATCCATTATGTAGTTCGATTCAGTGCCAGGGAGTACTACATCAATGTGTGTTTTCAGACCCAAAAATCTTTTTGCTTTTAGCCAATTCTTTTTCATTAGCGAAGATTGTCTAGCAGCTCTACCCACAATAACGTTTTAAAATAAACTTGTCAAAAAAAAACATTGACAAATCCAAAAACTGTAGCCAACACCAGACCTGTTGGTTTTGCCAATTCTTGTCCTCTGTGCTATTGTGACCAAGCTCTACTCTTGGGAAGCTATATCAGAAATCACTGACACTAAAGTGTGCTCTCTGTGGACAATGCACGGATATTTAAAAAACACACATTCTAATATGCGGTAAGGTGAGCAATCGAACAGGCAGCTGGCCCACTTAGCACAAAAGGCTATCCTGCTCTGTTGAGTGCTTTCCACATGCCTGTGCAAATAGACACATTGAGTGAAAAAACTGTTTCAATCACGTCTGACAAAATGTATTTATAGAACAGAATATGTTGTGGGCAACAGGATGTAGGCATATAAAATATTCATCAATTTGACGCTTGTAGTTTTAGGCCGTGTGCAGTCACTTAAGCAAACAGCAACGATGCAGTAATGCATGTCAGGATGAAACACTTTGAATTAAGTTTACCCACGTCAAGACGACTTCCTCGGATCGCAAAGGGTTAAAAATGTGTGTAAATGTCAATCTTCCGTAGAGTTATTTAAAATGAGGTAATTTTCGAACTGTTTTAGGGTGAAGCAAGGAAGGCATGGCAGCCCGAACACTAGCAGAATTGTAATGATTATTATTTTACCGGCAGCACGTCAATCTCGCATTCTTATATTTTGACAGTGTGGTAACAGTGAGGTGAGGCTCGTCATTGACAAGGTGATGATAACTCTTAGCACAATCTCAGGCTGACTTTTTGAGAGAAACATTGTTTGAGAAATACATAAGAAATACAGAATATAGCGTAGATTTCGATTACGAGTGGTTGCCTGGGGATCGCAACTACAAGAGGTGTGGACTCGATTGCAATTGGTCAAACCAGCTGAAATTTAAAGGAGGAAAGGGCCAGTTAAGACCGCGATGTGCAGATTTTCGTGCGACAAGCACCAAAATCCACGTTATGCCTCATTTTTGAGTTTTGATTATTATCACAACCTCTAATTTGGCACTCGTCATCAAGGCACTAGTATTGATGACACAAACTGGAACTTCACTTAACCCAGTGCCATTAAAAATAAATCCGAGATTAGACGAATCAAACACAATCTAATGATTCTTTTGTTTTGGATTACCACCATCTTTCACACTCCACAGCTTAATGGAGATTACTAATGACCATGTAGATCCAGTTTTAGACAATGTACTGTACAAATCAGACAGATTACTCAGAAAAAACAGGCACAATTCTACAAATTGCCTAAAAATACGAACTGAAATTAAGATGCTCACCAAGGAGCATTAAAGCCCAAATTCAGGATGCAATTGGAATTTTGCATTTGTTTCCAAACTAGTTCATTAGAAGTCCTAAAACCCACATACTACCAACTAGATCCAAGTAAATAATTTGTAAAATGTTCAAGTAAAATGCCCAACATGCTGTTGTATTCTGTAAATAACTAATATTTGTTGCAAGTTCAAAAATGCTTCAGCATTTACCAATGACGAGCATAGCAATGTGTTTTTTTTATGCATATGGAGCCTCTAGACAACTGCTGCATTGCTGAAAGCTGTACTGCAAAGTATGTTTTTTTCCAAAACTTTATTTATATATTTCAAAAACAAATGGGAAGAAAAAAAAAGAACAATGAAATACCGTACCAGTATACTGTTGAATAGTACATTATGTGCAACACTTTTACTGTCATACATAGCTACGAAGCGGATGGCAACCCGGCTAGGACACCATCCATAAGGGAGGTGCGTGCACGGAAGTCCAAAGCAGACAGGGGCAAGGGGTGTCAGAGATTTAATAAGCATTAATAGTAAATAAACTTTTGGCCCATGGTGATGTCGGTCCTGTTCGCAACACCAACAAATATGGAAACAGCAAGCCTATAATACATCCGCACCTCCCTCAAAAGTTACCCATTCATAGTCCATATCCAAACATATTCGTCTTGTTGGTGTGCACATCCACTGCTCCCGCCGTTCCCAGAGAGCGATCAAACTGATCAAAGTTAATTTTTTCAATTCTGAAAATCTACCACCATAGAATAGTTTCCAAAAAAGACGTAGTCCATCAAGTAAGTTTCATGTCCATAATTTCCTTTAATCTTCACAAATTTTCTTTTAAAAATCAGCCAAGGCGTTTCGTCCACTTCTGTGGACTTCGTCAGGGCGTAGTTAGTGTCGAGATTCTTCAGTACATCTGATCGTGATTTCGAAAGTGTTGACTTTTACAACACGGCCATATTTATATGTCCACATTCATTTCCTGCGACCCTTCCAGGGTGATAAATGGATGGATATTGTAACCAAGCCGTTGCGGTCTTCGAAATGTCCCCCGTCTCGTTTGATAAAGTTTCTTTGTTGCAATTCCCGGCCCCCAAGGTCAATTTTACTCGTGGGCAATAAACCGTTACAGACTGCAGTTCTATCTCGTGGCGGTCCGTGTTGCTTCCATATTAGGAGGTCCTGTTCGCTCACTGTAGAGGAGCCAATCAACACTGGACTGGCTGGCAAGTCAGAAACTATGAGCAGGAAGCCAAAGTGGAGAAATAACTCTTTGCGTGAAAGAGTTTACGGGTCTTCAGATAAGGAATTTTCGAAAAGCCTCCAACAGAATGAGAAAACATGTTACTCTGGGCTTGGAAAGGAAATATATCAAGCAGAAAGAGAAAATGCTAAATTAGACAACTTAAATATAGAATAATAAGTCATGAGGAACAGGTGACTGAAGCCATCAAGAACAAAATGCCCATCCAGATTGTCAATCTTCACACTGCTCCTAAACAATAACGTGTTACCAGAATTTCGCTATAAAATCAGGTTCCTCTTGCCTCCTGTGTCTCTTCTGACTCACATAATCTTGCATCTCATCTAGTAATTGACTTCTCTCTTCTAGGGTGAGCACCCAGGTCTTTCACTGGCCTGTTAATCAGTCTAAACTGACATACTGTCTCTTTAACAGAGCTTATTATGCCCACTGCCTGGCTGAGCATCTTGGTGCTGTTGTTTCAGCTGGATTCTTTGCTGACACTTCTTCAACACCTGATATTGCCCCATCCATTAGAACATCATTCAAGAGCTGATCACAAAGCTCATTTGCCTCAATTTATTTTGCATTCACCTCGTCTTCATTTAATGCCTATGTAATCCGACCTTACACCTTGTTCATTGTTCTATGAGTCTCCTAGTGTGAACGAATTTAACCCTCTGTTGCTGATCGTGGTCCAGTCTCACTCCTGCTTCAATTATTCATCATCCTTACCTGCCATATCATTTGTGAAACAAAAAAAGGCTGGTTCCTTGGCTCATTTGATAACCCTCCAGCCTCCCAGTATTGATATGATATTCTACTAATAGGGCTAGCTCTGGCTGCGTTCCCTCCTCTGTGCCGGGCTTGGGACCTCTCAATCACTGTCTTGCCTTCTTAAACATGAGCCTTCTGCATCCAATGGGTTCACAAATTTAGCAGCCATTGTGGGCAGACACTGAATATGGAATCCGACATCATCGTTCATGGGCTTGAGGTAAAGGCCCAGTTGAGGAATATATGGAGGAAACTCATTCATCCACTACTCACACTCTAGATCATTCAAATCACTCCCTGAACTTCAACCATGTACCAGGTCTTTCTGTAATAAACCCAAAATCTGATATAGCGTTGTTAAAATTTTATTTTGTATGATTCATAAAAAACAGATAAATTTCATATAAAAATATTCGTAAAAAATATACATAAAAACATTCATATGGTGAATACAAATCACCCAAATTTTCATCACAGTAGATACTATCTAAAGAAAAAACTTCACCCTAAAACTATCTCAAAGAAAAAGTCAAAAACCCCAAGGAGGCACAATAATATACACTGTTGCTAGCATAGATCCAACTCTTTACTTCATAAACAGAAAAACTGGTGAGAATCTTGATCTTATCCAGGTAAATCTGATTTGTTGGATTCCTTAAAAAACTAGCGTCGACGCGTTTCGGTGGTATTAAAAATCCTATACAGAACCACCTTCTTCAGGACTCAACAATAATGTGGGTTTATTCTTGTAAACAGTAGATTATTATCTGCATAGATGAAAAAGAAAGAATATATATATGTATTGCATCATTGTATCATTGTTTCCTTTTCTATAATCTAATGCAGTTTTTAATGTAAATATGCTTATATCACACATGCTTTATACTTTGGAATCCTCCTATACATTGCAAAACTGATCATATTTGCCTTTAATAAACATATTATGAACATATTACAAACATACCAACTAGTATGCTACATCACGATTTTGTTTTTACTCGGAAAGACCCTAGTTTATCAAAAAGGAGGAAACTCCATAATCCAACACTCCTATCACATTTTCTCCATCCACACTCTCTCAATGCTCACCTTAGCCAAGTTAAACTCATATTCTTCTCTTTA
This sequence comes from Calotriton arnoldi, assembly GCA_963921515.1. Classification (NCBI taxonomy): domain Eukaryota; kingdom Metazoa; phylum Chordata; class Amphibia; order Caudata; family Salamandridae; genus Calotriton; species Calotriton arnoldi. The sequence goes on from CAWUFW010010882.1 coordinate 445,711, forward strand.
AAATCGGAAATATAATGGAAACGGCTTCGTTTATATAAATCTGCCGTTGCTCTTCATCCTGAGCGTATTTTCAGACCCTAAAAATATTGGTCATTGCTGTGTACCAAAAATAAAGGAACATAAGTAAGGGTAGAGGAAGGGTTTCTTGTACTTATTATGATATTATTCTAATATTTCTAAGAACCAGACCAATTTCACACACATAATTCTCTCCCCCAAACAAATTTTCCACTTTACCTTGTATATTACAAGGGATCCTGACTTCACTTTATAATTCTTGATCGTGATGTCGTTCCAGTATTCAATATAATTTCTTTTTCTCGTGGACCTTTGAAGATAATAAATCTTAATCATTACCTATTTTTCTGTTTAGAGCCTATGTGGCTAGTTATTTATCTCCTTAAAATTATCATGGCTTACCTCACTTTATAGAGGGTCTTCCCATAAATACTATTGGGCAAATTCTTTATATCGGGGGTCCACGTTTCTTATAAAGTTATCCTCCCACAGGCCGTATGTCTATATTGCCTGTTTTTTCAAACCGCCATACGCAGTCGGCTAAAAGTAGATCCTAAGGGATAAAATAATGACAATCACTTTACTGTTTATATTACTCAAATTCATGGCGTAAATATAGCTGACCCTATCTAAGTCTTATTTACATTAGGCTTGTCCTACTAGTTTCCCTGTCTTTCATTAAGTTTATTTAAATGGCGTTTGGTTTTAGTGAAGAACAGTTAAATAAAATCCTTAATACTAACAGTAAAGGTGGACATAGTGTCACCGTTATCCCGAATGGAGGTGAAAAATGGAATCAGTTAATAAATTTAAAAAAGAAAATGATCAGAACAGAACTCCATGCAGAGTTTCTGATAGAATATGTGAGGTCAGGAACAATTCCTATAGGCCTACAAGTAAGAACAGAACCAGGTCTATTTGTACAAAATAAAAAAAATTTAGATACATGGACCTTAATTTCCAATCGCTGTAGCAGAGATTGGATGTTGCTGATCATTGAGACAGCCCAAGAAATAATCCTCATTGAAAGGAAAGAAATAGAAGATCTTGAAACAATCCTACGAGAAAGTAATGCCTTAGAAGAGGCTAAAAAAAAGTTGGACGAAATAAGTCAAGATATGGGTGGATATCGAGAATATCTCATCAATAAAAAATCTCTTAATCTAAAAAAAGACATGAGTAGATTTAATATAGAGAATGTATATCCATATTTGAGGAAGGACTATTATACAGAGAGACAAGAACAGAATTGGGATAAACCACAAAGAGCGAGATTCTTCAATTATAGACGTCCTAAACATGTCAACTTTTCTGGCACTTCAGAAAGTAGTGGGGATGAAGATATGCAAAATAGAGAAGAAGGATCCAAGGTAGGACAGGTTAAAGATTATGGGGAAGGTTTTTTAGGCCACAGACCACAGAGACCCCAAAGGGGATACTCAAACAGAGGCAGAGGGACACAACAGAGAAACCAGACAATGAGGAACCAGCCACCTCAGGAATATGTGAGAAGCCAACCTCCACAGGAGTATATCAGAACGAGAAATCAGAGATATTGGTGGTAGACAAGACCCCCATTATCAATCTTTCTAAGAGACAGCTAAGTAGAATAGAAGAGGAGGTCTTAAATAAGGGCTTTAGTTTTGTCCCTACATCAGGGATTAATAAATTCCAGATGGAAAAAGATCTTAGAGCTTTTTTAGGAAAGTAAGATTGAGGCGCTTTTTCGAAGGTAGACCCACGAGAGAACTCTGCGTAGACTCGGGACTTCGTCCCAAATCCATCTTTACACCAAGTTTAGGGATGGTCAGTAAAAATGTAGAAACGTTTGAGGCAGTTGTTAGGATGGAGGTCAGTAAGCTCTTAAAAACTAAACCCCATAGAGTATACAATTTGTCAAAAGATCAAAGACTTGCTATGGAATCTCTATCAAAAGATAGTAGTATAACTATCAAGCCAGCAGATAAAGGGGGAGGGGTAGTCGTCTTTGATACAGACGACTACGAGAGAAGGGCTTTGGACCTTCTATCTAACCAAGAACACTACCAAAGAGCATCTTGGGCCAGACTAGAACAGTTGAAAACCAATGTTGGCCTGCTATTGGAGAATGCTAAAAATGAAGAGTGGATTAATACAGAGGAATATCTTTTTTAAATAATAAAAATCCCAAAATCCCTGCTTTTTATGGACTCCCGAAAGTCCATAAGGATTTTTCAACCCCCACTCAGACCAATTGTGGCATCTATTGACTCCCTTTTAGAACCACTAAGCAAATATGCCGATGTATTCCTTAAACCTTTGGTTCAGAAACAGAAATCCTTTATTAAAGACACCTCAGACATGATTTCTAAAATAGAAGGTATGGAGTTCAATAACGAGATAGAATATATGGTGACCCTCGATATCGAGGCACTTTATACGAACATCCCGCAGCAAGATACTGTTGAGGTAGTACAGGAAATCTTGGATAATTCAACAATTGAAGGTGCAAATAAAGACTTTATCATTATGTGTATATCTATGGTCCTATTTAATAACATCTTTCTGTTCAAGGAGGACCTTTACATACAGCAGAAAGGGACCAGTATGGGGGCGACTTGCGCCCCAAGTTTAGCCTGTATGTATGTAGGGGCCTTCGAGGAAAAACATATATATAATGAAATTTCCCCATTCTACGAAAATATTCGCAGTTGGGTTAGATTTATAGATGATATCTTTTTTATATGGCACGGCCCATTAGAACAACTTAAGGAATTTTTAGAATGGCTTAATTTAGGCAACAAAAATCTTAAATTTACTGACCACTATAGTAACAAAAACGTGAACTTTCTTGATATTAAAATAAAGCATATAGAGGGACACCTAGCAGTGGAGCTTTTTCTAAACCAACGGACAGGAACACCGTTCTCCACTATAACAGCTATCATCCAAAAAGTCAGAAGGACAATATACCTCTGGGCGAGTTTCTTAGGCTACGTAGAAATTGTACGTCCCTAGATGATTTTTACACACATTCCACTAAACTAAAGACAAAATTTAGGGAGAGAGGCTACCCTAAGAAACTTGTCAATAATTGTTTCAAACGTGCCAGGTTTTACAATAGGGAAAGCCTCCTACAGGGAGGAAGTAGGAAAGAGAAACAAGAGAAAATGGTAATGGTTAGCCAATTCTCAGAGATTAGTAACCAACTAAAGAATATAATTAACCATAACTGGAAAATTTTAAATGATGAAGAAAGTTTAATTATACCCAAACCATTATACGCATTTAGGAAAAACAAAAATCTCCGGAATTCCCTAGTAAATACCTACAGGGAAGAGCATGTAGAAAATCAAAATACCCTCTCAGGGGAAAAAGCCAAAGGGAACTACAGCTGTGGTTCTTGTAGCATATGTGATCTATGCTATAAAACAAAGACTGTGACCCTTAATGGATCCAGACATGAGATAGCGACCCTCAATAATTGCAGGAGCAAAAACATTGTGTATTTGATCCTGTGCCCGTGTGGCAGGGGATATGTAGGGAAACGGCAAGAGAACTTAGGTTAAGAATATGTGAGCACAGATCTGCTATAAAAACTAAGAAGGAGAATGCACCATTGGTCAGCCATTGGGTAGACAAAAAACATACAGAATCTGACTTAAGGTGGGTGATACTTGAGAAAATAAGAGAGTCCATGCGAGGGGGCAATAGCACACGACATAGAAAATTGCAGGAACAGTGGTATATGATTAAATTCGATACAGTGAAAAGGGGACTTAATAATAGGGAGGAATGGGAGAAAATCATCTCCATGTAGAGGTATAAGATCAATAGGGCTAGGTATAAGGAGTGGGTCTATTTCTCTATGACCTGTTATCAGGGTAGCTTATACAACAACTTATATCTCTCTAATCTGGAACCTTGAGAGACTTAGCATATAGACCCCACCAGGAGCTATAACAACATATATAAATCGCATGAAGGTCTGGGTGATATTAAAGGACCTTGATAAATATGATAAATATAATGAACAGTTGGTATTTAGAATTTACAATATAATATCAAAAAAAAGGGGTTAATCGGGTCATTAAGGTAGGAATTATTCCAATTGCTCTGTATTGTCTGACACTGTCCAATATTATAAGATGGTTACCATCTGTGTACAGAGTATTATTTGCTGAGTAACAATAGATATTAGGTTTTGATAATTTAAACTAAACCGATGTAGTGGGTCGGTCTAGGTTTATAATTAGAAGTAGCTGAGATATACGGGGACATATATTGGTCTATTAGTGCGACTTAAGTTGGCGCCGACAAGTGAGTGATAAACAGAAACACTATTATAATTATAACTAGATTCTGATACTATATGTATTTCATTGAGTTTCGAGACTAACTTTTTAACACACTATAAGATGGCCACTAGACATGCGCAATAGGAAGCTAACGGAGATTTAAAATGATGCCGTATTAACTAGAGCGAGACGCTTCATTTGAAATTGACCTCGGATCACATTACAAAATGGCGCCGAGACATGCGCAGACCGGGTGGGGAGGGTGCCATGTACTTAACGTAACTCATGGCACCTGAGCGGACCCAGCCAATAAAAGGGATTCCGGGTCGTCCGGTACAGATACACAGAAAACAAGGACGTACTGGGACCCGTGACACACGAGGTAAGCGTTATTGTATCTCGCTGCCGGGGTAATTATTACACTGGTACGAGATTAGGAGATCAGAAGGTTAGGTAAAAGGGGTGAGACTGGTAAAGGAACGCCCGATCGTTATGTAGAGTGATGTAAATTTCGGGGCGAGATTTAAGACCGACGGGGGATTAAAGGGATATCTTCAGACAATTCCTTGTTGCTTAAAATTTAATTAGGAAGATTGGCCAAAGATATATATAATTTAGTAAGAGGGAGCTAATACATGAAGTAAGTGAGAATGCAGCTTTCTACCGTATTGATGTCAACAGAGTGAAGACACGACGGTATCATATGGCCAGAAAAAGAGTAGGATTAGTAAAAGAACCTTTGCACCCCATGTTCAAGCTATTTAAGGGCCATTGTGCCATATACAAGAGGGACCAATGGTATAAGGGAACACCCTTGTATACACTGGGTTTGCTTTAAAACCTCATAGGAAACGACGCCATTTAAATAAACTTAATGAAAGACAGGGAAACTAGTAGGACAAGCCTAATGTAAATAAGACTTAGATAGGGTCAGCTATATTTACGCCATGAATTTGAGTAATATAAACAGTAAAGTGAGTGTCATTATTTTATCCCTTAGGATCTACTTTTAGCCGACTGCGTATGGCGGTTTGAAAAAACAGGCAATATAGACATACGGCCTGTGGGAGGATAACTTTATAAGAAACGTGGACCCCGATATAAAGAATTTGCCCAATAGTATTTATGGGAAGACCCTCTATAAAGTGAGGTAAGCCATGATAATTTTAAGGAGATAAATAACTAGCCACATAGGCTCTAAACAGAAAAATAGGTAATGATTAAGATTTATTATCTTCAAAGGTCCACGAGAAAAAGAAATTATATTGAATACTGGAACGACATCACGATCAAGAATTATAAAGTGAAGTCAGGATCCCTTGTAATATACAAGGTAAAGTGGAAAATTTGTTTGGGGGAGAGAATTATGTGTGTGAAATTGGTCTGGTTCTTAGAAATATTAGAATAATATCATAATAAGTACAAGAAACCCTTCCTCTACCCTTACTTATGTTCCTTTATTTTTGGTACACAGCAATGACCAATATTTTTAGGGTCTGAAAATACGCTCAGGATGAAGAGCAACGGCAGATTTATATAAACGAAGCCGTTTCCATTATATTTCCGATTTTAAAGAGAAGAATATGAGTTTAACTTGGCTAAGGTGAGCATTGAGAGAGTGTGGATGGAGAAAATGTGATAGGAGTGTTGGATTATGGAGTTTCCTCCTTTTTGATAAACTAGGGGTCTTTCCGAGTAAAAACAAAATCGTGATGTAGCATACTAGTTGGTATGTTTGTAATATGTTCATAATATGTTTATTAAAGGCAAATATGATCAGTTTTGCAATGTATAGGAGGATTCCAAAGTATAAAGCATGTGTGATATAAGCATATTTACATTAAAAACTGCATTAGATTATAGAAAAGGAAACAATGATACAATGATGCAATACATATATATATTCTTTCTTTTTCATCTATGCAGATAATAATCTACTGTTTACAAGAATAAACCCACATTATTGTTGAGTCCTGAAGAAGGTGGTTCTGTATAGGATTTTTAATACCACCGAAACGCGTCGACGCTAGTTTTTTAAGGAATCCAACAAATCAGATTTACCTGGATAAGATCAAGATTCTCACCAGTTTTTTCTGTTTATGAAGTAAAGAGTTGGATCTATGCTAGCAACAGTGTATATTATTGTGCCTCCTTGGGGTTTTTGACTTTTTCTTTGAGATAGTTTTAGGGTGAAGTTTTTCTTTAGATAGTATCTACTGTGATGAAAATTTGGGTGATTTGTATTCACCATATGAATGTTTTTATGTATATTTTTTACGAATATTTTTATATGAAATTTATCTGTTTTTTATGAATCATACAAAATAAAATTTTAACAACGCTATATCAGATTTTGGGTTTATTACAGAAAGACCTGGTACATGGTTGAAGTTCAGGGAGTGATTTGAATGATCTAGAGTGTGAGTAGTGGATGAATGAGTTTCCTCCATATATTGTGATTTCCAAGGGAAATTAGTTTTATCTTACAGATTTTGAGTGCTCTGTTCCCTTGGATCTTAGAGCCACCTCTCTGGTTTTGTTTATATTGAGTTGTACAACCCTCGGGTTGGAGAGGTATTGCATTTCTTTTAAAAGTGCAATATGGATCCACTAAAAACCTTTGGTTTTAGTGAAGAACAGTTAAATAAAATCCTTAATACTAACAGTAAAGGTGGACATAGTGTCACCGTTATCCCGAATGGAGGTGAAAAATGGAATCAGTTAATAAATTTAAAAAGAAAATGATCAGAACAGAACTCCATGCAGAGTTTCTGATAGAATATGTGAGGTCAGGAACAATTCCTATAGGCCTACAAGTAAGAACAGAACCAGGTCTATTTGTACAAAATAATTTTTTTTTAGATACATGGACCTTAATTTCCAATCGCTGTAGCAGAAATTGGATGTTGCTGATCATTGAGACAGCCCAAGAAATAATCCTCATTGAAAGGAAAGAAATAGAAGATCTTGAAACAATCCTACGAGAAAGTAATGCCTTAGAAGAGGCTAAAAAAAGTTGGACGAAATAAGTCAAGATATGGGTGGATATCGAGAATATCTCATCAATAAAAAATCTCTTAAACTAAAAAAAGACATGAGTAGATTTAATATAGAGAATGTATATCCATATTTGAGGAAGGACTATTATACAGAGAGACAAGAACAGAATTGGGATAAACCACAAAGAGCGAGATTCTTCAATTATAGACGTCCTAAACATGTCAACTTTTCTGGCACTTCAGAAAGTAGTGGGGATGAAGATATGCAAAATAGAGAAGAAGGATCCAAGGTAGGACAGGTTAAAGATTATGGGGAAGGTTTTTAGGCCACAGACCACAGAGACCCCAAAGGGGATACTCAAACAGAGGCAGAGGGACACAACAGAGAAACCAGACAATGAGGAACCAGCCACCTCAGGAATATGTGAGAAGCTAACCTCCACAGGAGTATATCAGAACGAGAAATCAGAGATATTGGTGGTAGACAAGACCCCCATTATCAATCTTTCTAAGAGACAGCTAAGTAGAATAGAAGAGGAGGTCTTAAATAAGGGCTTTAGTTTTGTCCCTACATCAGGGATTAATAAATTCCAGATGGAAAAAGATCTTAGAGCTTTTTTAGGAAAGTAAGATTGAGGCGCTTTTCGAAGGTAGACCCACGAGAGAACTCTGCGTAGACTCGGGACTTCGTCCCAAATCCACCTTTACACCAAGTTTAGGGATGGTCAGTAAAAATGTAGAAACGTTTGAGGCAGTTGTTAGGATGGAGGTCAGTAAGCTCTTAAAAACTAAACCCCATAGAGTATACAATTTGTCAAAAGATCAAAGACTTGCTATGGAATCTCTATCAAAAGATAGTAGTATAACTATCAAGCCAGCAGATAAAGGGGGAGGGGTAGTCGTCATTGATACAGACGACTACGAGAGAAGGGCTTTGGACCTTCTATCTAACCAAGAACACTACCAAAGAGCATCTTGGGCCAGACTAGAACAGTTGAAAACCAATGTTGGCCTGCTATTGGAGAATGCTAAAAATGAAGAGTGGATTAATACAGAGGAATATCTTTTTTAAATAATAAAAATCCCAAAATCCCTGCTTTTTATGGACTCCCGAAAGTCCATAAGGATTTTTTCAACCCCCACTCAGACCAATTGTGGCATCTATTGACTCCCTTTTAGAACCACTAAGCAAATATGCCGATGTATTCCTTAAACCTTTGGTTCAGAAACAGAAATCCTTTATTAAAGACACCTCAGACATGATTTCTAAAATAGAAGGTATGGAGTTCAATAACGAGATAGAATATATGGTGACCCTCGATATCGAGGCACTTTATACGAACATCCCGCAGCAAGATACTGTTGAGGTAGTACAGGAAATCTTGGATAATTCAACAATTGAAGGTGCAAATAAAGACTTTATCATTATGTGTATATCTATGGTCCTATTTAATAACATCTTTCTGTTCAAGGAGGACCTTTACATACAGCAGAAAGGGACCAGTATGGGGGCGACTTGCGCCCCAAGATTAGCCTGTATGTATGTAGGGGCCTTCGAGGAAAAACATATATATAATGAAATTTCCCCATTCTACGAAAATATTCGCAGTTGGGTTAGATTTATAGATGATATCTTTTTTATATGGCACGGCCCATTAGAACAACTTAAGGAATTTTTAGAATGGCTTAATTTAGGCAACAAAAATCTTACATTTACTGACCACTATAGTAACAAAAACGTGAACTTTCTTGATATTAAAATAAAGCATATAGAGGGACACCTAGCAGTGGAGCTTTTTCTAAACCAACGGACAGGAACACCGTTCTCCACTATAACAGCTATCATCCAAAAAGTCAGAAGGACAATATACCTCTGGGCGAGTTTCTTAGGCTACGTAGAAATTGTACGTCCCTAGATGATTTTTACACACATTCCACTAAACTAAAGACAAAATTTAGGGAGAGAGGCTACCCTAAGAAACTTGTCAATAATTGTTTCAAACGTGCCAGGTTTTACAATAGGGAAAGCCTCCTACAGGGAGGAAGTAGGAAAGAGAAACAAGAGAAAATGGTAATGGTTAGCCAATTCTCAGAGATTAGTAACCAACTAAAGAATATAATTAACCATAACTGGAAAATTTTAAATGATGAAGAAAGTTTAATTATACCCAAACCATTATACGCATTTAGGAAAAACAAAAATCTCCGGAATTCCCTAGTATATACCTACAGGGAAGAGCATGTAGAAAATCAAAATACCCTCTCAGGGGAAAAAGCCAAAGGGAACTACAGCTGTGGTTCTTGTAGCATATGTGATCTATGCTATAAAACAAAGACTGTGACCCTTAATGGATCCAGACATGAGATAGCGACCCTCAATAATTGCAGGAGCAAAAACATTGTGTATTTGATCCTGTGCCCGTGTGGCAGGGGATATGTAGGGGAAACGGCAAGAGAACTTAGGTTAAGAATATGTGAGCACAGATCTGCTATAAAAACTAAGAAGGAGAATGCACCATTGGTCAGCCATTGGGTAGACAAAAAACATACAGAATCTGACTTAAGGTGGGTGATACTTGAGAAAATAAGAGAGCCCATGCGAGGGGGCGATAGCACACGACATAGAAAATTGCAGGAACAGTGGTATATGATTAAATTCGATACAGTGAAAAGGGGACTTAATAATAGGGAGGAATGGGAGAAAATCATCTCCATGTAGAGGTATAAGATCAATAGGGCTAGGTATAAAGAGTGGGTCTATTTCTCTATGACCTGTTATCAGGGTAGCTTATACAACAACTTATATCTCTCTAATCTGGAACCTTGAGAGACTGAGCATATAGACCCCACCAGGAGCTATAACAACATATATAAATCGCATGAAGGTCTGGGTGATATTAAAGGACCTTGATAAATATGATAAATATAATGAACAGTTGGTATTTAGAATTTACAATATAATATAAAAAAAAAGGGGTTAATCGGGTCATTAAGGTAGGAATTATTCCAATTGCTCTGTATTGTCTGACACTGTCCAATATTATAAGATGGTTACCATCTGTGTACAGAGTATTATTTGCTGAGTAACAATAGATATTAGGTTTTGATAATTTAAACTAAACCGATGTAGTAGGTCGGTCTAGGTTTATAATTAGAAGTAGCTGAGATATACGGGGACATATATTGGTCTATTAGTGCGACTTAAGTTGGCGCCGACAAGTGAGTGATAAACAGAAACACTATTATAATTATAACTAGATTCTGATACTATATGTATTTCATTGAGTTTCGAGACTAACTTTTTAACACACTATAAGATGGCCACTAGTCATGCGCAATAGGAAGCTAACGGAGATTTAAAATGATGCCGTATTAACTAGAGCGAGACGCTTCATTTGAAATTGACCTCGGATCACATTACAAAATGGCGCCGAGACATGCGCAGACCGGGTGGGGAGGGTGCCATGTACTTAACGTAACTCATGGCACCTGAGCGGACCCTGCCAATAAAAGGGATTCCGGGTCGTCCGGTACAGATACACAGAAAACAAGGACGTACTGGGACCCGTGACACACGAGGTAAGCGTTATTGTATCTCGCTGCCGGGGTAATTATTACACTGGTACGAGATTAGGAGATCAGAAGGTTAGGTAAAAGGGGTGAGACTGGTAAAGGAACGCCCGATCGTTATGTAGAGTGATGTAAATTTCGGGGCGAGATTTAAGACCGACGGGGGATTAAAGGGATATCTTCAGACAATTCCTTGTTGCTTAAAATTTAATTAGGAAGATTGGCCAAAGATATATATAATTTAGTAAGAGGGAGCTAATACATGAAGTAAGTGAGAATGCAGCTTTCTACCGTATTGATGTCAACAGAGTGAAGACACGACGGTATCATATGGCCAGAAAAAGAGTAGGATTAGTAAAAGAACCTTTGCACCCCATGTTCAAGCTATTTAAGGGCCATTGTGCCATATACAAGAGGGACCAATGGTATAAGGGAACACCCTTGTAGACACTGGGTTTGCTTTAAAACCTCATAGGAAACAACGCCATTTAAATAAACTTAATGAAAGACAGGGAAACTAGTAGGACAAGCCTAATGTAAATAAGACTTAGATAGGGTCAGCTATATTTACGCCATGAATTTGAGTAATATAAACAGTAAAGTGAGTGTCATTATTTTATCCCTTAGGATCTACTTTTAGCCGACTGCGTATGGCGGTTTGAAAAAACAGGCAATATAGACATACGGCCTGTGGGAGGATAACTTTATAAGAAACGTGGACCCCCGATATAAAGAATTTGCCCAATAGTATTTATGGGAAGACCCTCTATAAAGTGAGGTAAGCCATGATAATTTTAAGGAGATAAATAACTAGCCACATAGGCTCTAAACAGAAAAATAGGTAATGATTAAGATTTATTATCTTCAAAGGTCCACGAGAAAAAGAAATTATATTGAATACTGGAACGACATCACGATCAAGAATTATAAAGTGAAGTCAGGATCCCTTGTAATATACAAGGTAAAGTGGAAAATTTGTTTGGGGGGGGAGAGAATTATGTATGTGAAATTGGTCTGGTTCTTAGAAATATTAGAATAATATCATAATAAGTACAAGAAACCCTTCCTCTACCCTTACTTATGTTCCTTTATTTTTGGTACACAGCAATGACCAATATTTTTAGGGTCTGAAAATACGCTCAGGATGAAGAGCAACGGCAGATTTATATAAACGAAGCCGTTTCCATTATATTTCCGATTTTAAAGAGAAGAATATGAGTTTAACTTGGCTAAGGTGAGCATTGAGAGAGTGTGGATGGAGAAAATGTGATAGGAGTGTTGGATTATGGAGTTTCCTCCTTTTTGATAAACTAGGGGTCTTTCCGAGTAAAAACAAAATCGTGATGTAGCATACTAGTTGGTATGTTTGTAATATGTTCATAATATGTTTATTAAAGGCAAATATGATCAGTTTTGCAATGTATAGGAGGATTCCAAAGTATAAAGCATGTGTGATATAAGCATATTTACATTAAAAACTGCATTAGATTATAGAAAAGGAAACAATGATACAATGATGCAATACATATATATATATTCTTTCTTTTTCATCTATGCAGATAATAATCTACTGTTTACAAGAATAAACCCACATTATTGTTGAGTCCTGAAGAAGGTGGTTCTGTATAGGATTTTTAATACCACCGAAACGCGTCGACGCTAGTTTTTAAGGAATCCAACAAATTAGATTTACCTGGATAAGATCAAGATTCTCACCAGTTTTTTCTGTTTATGAAGTAAAGAGTTGGATCTATGCTAGCAACAGTGTATATTATTGTGCCTCCTTGGGGTTTTTGACTTTTTCTTTGAGATAGTTTTAGGGTGAAGTTTTTTCTTTAGATAGTATCTACTGTGATGAAAATTTGGGTGATTTGTATTCACCATATGAATGTTTTTATGTATATTTTTTACGAATATTTTTATATGAAATGTATCTGTTTTTTATGAATCATACAAAATAAAATTTTAACAACGCTATATCAGATTTTGGGTTTATTACAGAAAGACCTGGTACATGGTTGAAGTTCAGGGAGTGATTTGAATGATCTAGAGTGTGAGTAGTGGATGAATGAGTTTCCTCCATATATTGTGATTTCCAAGGGAAATTAGTTTTATCTTACAGATTTTGAATGCTCTGTTCCCTTGGATCTTAGAGCCACCTCTCTGGTTTTGTTTATATCCAGTTGAGGAATGCCAGACATCTACGTGAGAGTCCGCATAATACAGAAATTCTAAAAGGAACAAATTAATTTTCTATTTATCTAACTAGAGCACTCATGTTTGTATCTTTAATGGTTGCTATCTCATCCAACCATTATTCTATTTACAAAAATGCTTGCTCAGTCATCAGATTCTGCAAAAGTGAAACTCTGAAAAAGGAAACACCAAATCCTCATTCTGAAAGTGCTTGTCTGATGAAAACTGGTCCAGCTCTAAGAGCGTGTCTCATGTTTCATTCTTCCTAAACTTACTTAAACCATCTATAAGAAGCATCAGTGACCAGATGTGATCTGTGTTCTTTGGCAAAAGTCAAAATAAGGCATTTGTAATTGTTCTATACCAAATATAAACATGTTTTTATTCTTTGTTGACTCCTATCAATCTATAAGTCTCAGTATTCACATTTGTGATGTAATCCTAGAAAAGGAGCACCCAAAATAACTTATATACATAAATCTTTGTCATGTAATGCATTTCTATAACTGTCTGCACTACACAATAATAGCTACACTACTCTGAGGCATATCTCAGAAATGTGTAGAAGACATAGGGCCTGATTTAGATTTTGGTGGATGGGCTACTCCATCACAACGGTGACGGATATCCTGTCAGCTGAAGTATAAATCCCATAGGATATAATGGCATCTATATTTCAGTGGATGGGATATTCGTCACCATTGTGAGGGAGTAGCCCGTCCGCCAAAATCTAAATTAGGCCGATAGTTATTACAGTCATTACTCATAAACATCACTAGAACTATTCCTTAACAGTATCCCCCTCTCCATCTTCCTTTATACTCATGCCCACAATCCTTAAATGACAAAACCATTGCTTTTACAAAATCTACCTCCCTACTCAACATATCTTCCTCTTTATTGAACGCTTTAATAACCTTATCACTTTATGGCTACTCTTTAGACAACCAACACCTTCTTAGGACTCTTTAGCTTCCCATGGAACACCAAGAATATCCTCTTGACATCTGGGCTTCACAAAATATCTCCTCTACATGGCCTCCTGATACTCTCCTGCCATAAAACTCAAAAGAAAGGTAATACCCTACACATGATTCTTACGCCTCTTAATCTCCTAACCTTGATGCTTTCACTCATCTCAACAAATCTCGCCATCCAGTAACCCCTTAAAAATCCAAATCACTTCCCAAACATTCAAACTGGTAAAATGAATCAGACCAAACCCATCAGAAGACCAGTTAACCTTGCTTGAGGAACTCTCCTCTGCACTAAGGAAAACACCAAAATTCCCACTCATCCCTGAAACAATAAAAAACTTCACTAACCAATATAATGAAGATACCATCAACATCATCATCATTAGATCCCGTTTCCGGAAATCTGTCAAAAAACATCATATTATTGAGAAGTCTATGCTGTATTACAACCATCTACCATTTCAAAATAGAAAACTCGTAAATGGTTATCTTCTCAACTCTTGAACTTAACATTCATAGAATCAACCTGCATTCTTTGTTGATAACCCCATTCCAGCAAATGTAATCAAATCTGATATAGCTCCTCTGCTCTTTAGAATCCGAAGCACTTCTTTAAAAGAAGGACCATTTCCATCATCCCTCAAATGAATCCCTCCATAGATCCATTACTAAAAAAGGTGAGCCATAGTCTTATTGATCTATAGAATCACTATCATTTCTAAAAAGTCCCCTTCCTAAGCCAACTCTCAAGCCCATATTCTGCCTCAGGCACCTGAGCTCATTTCAGACTGGTTTACATTCTCGTCTTCCACCAATATACAGGACAAAATGACAACCCTTCGGGTACTGGAGAAGGATCTGTGTATTGTGCATGACAGTGACAAATCAAAGTCCAATTTGATCTATCATCTGCATTCAGCACAATTGACCATCGAACTCTACCCTTCCCTCATATGCAAGGTTAGATGCATTTTTCTACTCCTTCTCTTCCAAGTGATATGTGGCAGGAGGTGAAGGTCTGCTCTTCATAATGGTTACTGGTAACATTTGAAAACAGTTTGGTATCAATACCTGTCCCGAATTCCCCCTGAGGAAAGTGCTTTAAAAATGGAGCCAAACAAGACATTTTAGAGCTTCAATTTTAAAGAAATTTGCTTGAAAAGTACTAGGTATTTAAGGATTTTCTTGAAATATTCTGAAAAAATAAGTGTGGCAAGTAAGCTTGACCATTCCCAAAGATGTTGAACATTTACTCCTCCCAAGAAACAACGTGTCACGTTCATTAAATACATTCCATACTGCCCTACAAAAGTACATCTTGCCAGACATGTCCCTGTAGTACTGTGGCATGCCAGCCATGTAATTGACAAGCCATTGATTTCCACCACCATTATGCCAGGAAAGGAAACCATCATGCAGTGGATTCCTGCAATATGCAGAGAATTACCATTATTCAGCCAGCATCAGCATATCACCATGAATATGAATAGGTACCATTCTATCATTGGGATATGAACAAAATGTCATGAATAATTACTAGTCTAACAGGGCTGGAACTACGTTGGGGGTTGCACAATTGGGCCATGGATACATATTCTATGCCAAGAATTGCAATCATGATGCATTGACTAATATTTGGCGAGAGGTGGAGAACATCATACCATGGAAGCCCACAATATTTCAGGAGATAATACTACCATTATGCTGAGTCAGCATTATGTCAGGGTGGTGGTACATCATGCCATCAATGGCTAGCAAAGATATGACAATAAGTGTCACCATAATGTCAGTGGTGGGTCAAATCGAGCCAGAGATGGTCAAGAGAAGGGTTGCAACTTGCCCTGGGTGACCCATGAGAGGAATAATGTGAAACTGTAGGACACAGAGCACCCACACGCAGATGAATTCACTCAAGCCTCTCATTCTCACACATGCATACATACATAAGGGCATCAATGTTGTTAGTATGCTGCTTCTGTCCCTGTCCCGATACCAAATGCTGCTCTTAGTGGTCTACAATCTTAGGTGCATAATAATGAAAACTAAAGACAGGGATGTGTGATGATGACATTTAGACTATTCCCACTTCATCGGCCTGAGGACGATTGAGAAATGATGGCTCCTGTAGTGACTGCTAAGTAGGCCACACTCAAGAAGATATCTATTTCTTGAGCATGAAGTCTTGATGATTTGCCTGCTAAGTGGGTGGCAAACGCAGCTTTCAGTGTTGAGGGTGAAGTGCAGCTTGCTCAGGGTTACTTAAGGAAGGACTGTAGGTGGCCATGCGGGTGGCTGAGGTGGTGATATTAGTCTCTATATCAGAAATGATTAGTAATGACCAGATTGCTGCTACCGCTACATTATTTTGCTGTGATGCAGATTGGGAATGTGGGGATGAGGTGCTTAGCCCAGAACATGAATTGAGTGCTAACAGAAGTAGAATAGAGATTCTTTGCCTCAAGCTTGCAGTGGTTTTTGGCATTGGCTATGGTTTTTACAACTGTAGCACAGTTTCCTCTTGTGCCAGGAATGGCATTATTTTGTTGTTGCTGGGTTTGCAGTTCCATGGTTTCAAGTCCTCTCTGAAACGTGCTTCCCTGACATTTTTGTTCCTATTAAATCCATGGTAATTTATCTATTACAGTGTGATAAATTCAGTCCATTTCAATGTACTACACAAAAATCTTCCAATTGAAAATTCACACCCAGGAAGGGTAGTTACAATGTTTTCTAGACTTCTCATCCTTGTATTCGGCATTTGAGGGTGACACTTCTATGCCCTTATTAAGAAAAGCCTGCCCTGCCCCACCACCCCAACACAACATAACATCCCACTCCTGGAGGATGGAAAATCCACCATTTGGCTGGGATGATGTAGAGTGGTGGGAGTTCTGCCCAGGATCTACTGATCCATAGGATTTGTACACATCTGCCAACCTCAAGGTCAAAGCAGAGCTACAGCCACCCCCCCATGCCTAGCTCCACTCTGCTCTATGCTGCCATGCAAAGGGAGCACTGTCAAGGCATATGCTCTAAGTCAGAATATCCACACTCCTTCCCGGACCACAGTTTAAATATTGCAGGGCATATTTACAAGCCCCTTGTGCCACCGGCTTGTCACTTTTTTTGACACACCGGCGGTGCAGTGTGGTGCTCCATATTTACAAGGCCACATAAAGCCACCCTGCATGACTTTTCGTGGCCTTGTAAATACGGCCCCTTTTCACGCAGCACTTTGTGTGAAAGGAGTGTGCCAAAGGTATTGCTGTGGGTGTTCCACGCAACACCCATGGATTCTGCCGTATTCTCAGAATTACAACATTTTGTAAATCTGGGAATGCGTCAGAGTCCTACGCCACCCCAGGGGAGGCATAAGGAGGCACAACGAGGAGAAATACTTATATTTCTTGTTTTTCCTCTTTCTATGCGTGCTGCATTCTGCAGCACACATAGAAAGAGGAAAACACCTCACGTGACTGTTTTTGTGCAGGAAGGTGTCCCTTTCTGCACAAATACAATCTTCCTTAAAACTAGACACACTTGCACCATGGCGCAAGGGTGCCTGCATTGGCGCATGGCACGCAATTGTGCCCCAGCACAGGGATGCAAAATATCGTTAGAAATATGACGCATCCCAGTGCTTTGAAAGTGACGCAGCTCGGCGCAGCCAAATGGCTTTCGGTGCTGTGCTGCATCACTTTCTTGTAAATATGCCCCTACATTTCTAGTACCTCATCATATCTAACATCCTAAGTCTCTACATTTCCCTCCAGCAGAATTGCAAAAACAGCAAACCTGAGTAACTTAAGTTCTGTTTGCTGTAGAAGTGTTCGCTTCATTTTTACTCCTGCAGCTTCTATGTAGTAAAACCCTTCAGGCAAACCATCAGGGTGACCACAAACAGCAAACACGCGTCGCTGTAATTCTTGGAAATGGTTTTTCTGCTGCACATGTGCTCTCTTCTATTTCCCAATCTCCTGAGTAGCCCGCTTACACCGTGACACTGAGTTCAAAGCCAGTTGACAGGATGGATTTTCGGTCACTGCTTCCCTTCTTGAGATGTGCAGAACCTGTCACAGCAGAGCTCTCGTCGCGGATGATCGCGTTAGTGAAGCATGGGAAATTATGCATGTGATTGGTGTGAACTCATCTCAGAGACAGCCAGGGATTTGCCTGAAGACAACATTATGGGTCTCTTCATTCTCTGAGTGTAGATACAGATAAAATATTGCCATTAGGAGCACTGATTGTTTTGTCACCACATGTTCAGTGGAAAGAAGAAAAAAATATAAATATATGCATTTTTGTATGAGAGTCATTGTTCGAGGCGCAATGTGCCTGTCTAATGTAATTAAAAGGTAAATAAAAATGCTTCAGCCCAAGTGATGCACATCTAATTTAATGTTATACCTGCTACCCTTCCCCGTCAAACCCTCTGGTCAAAGAAGCTTGCATCATTTTTATTCATTATTTTTTTTATTTATAAGTGTTTCAAGTAACGAGGACACAAAATAGGTTGGCTAAGGGTAATCATTGCAGAATAGAAGAAACATTCAGTCTAACACCATAGTATGAATGTTTGACTAAGAACTGAAGGTTAAGCTGAGAGCAGATATATTAGGGATATATATTCTTCTGAGAAGTAGTCTGCCTGTGTGGAGCTGCAGGGGAGTTGAACTCCCCACATTCTAGCCTGATCGCTGTGGGGCTAGTAATCCTATGTTGGACGCAAATTAGTTTCCATGTAAAACAGGTTTATAGTTTGGATAAAAGTTGTGAGTGTTTGCTCCTGCTATTTGCGAGGATTGTCAAATTGCAGGAGCAAACAGGGCTTCCTGGAATGAGGAATAACATGTACTAGGGGTATTTTATATCCTACTTCAAGTTTGAATCAGGCACAATTTGTGTAGCCACTAATTTGCGTACCCCAAGCTAATGTAAATTACTGGGTGCACAATTTGTTCTTGAGTTTTGCGGCCTGATATGCAATCAGGACAAGTATCAGAAATGTGGATGCGAATAGTTTTTCTTGTTGTGGAATTTGTAAAAAAAAGTTTACGGACACAATCCATAATCTTCTCAATGTCACTGGTGCCCAGCACCTGAGAGACCTCCGCTGGCTTCCCATTCAGGGAAGATGCTTTTTCAAACTCCTGACCCACGGCTACAAAGCCCTTCACAACCAAGGACCTGCATACATGAACCACAGCTTGAACTTCCACTAACCTTCCAGAAACCTCCGCTGCGCCAACCTCACCCTCACACAGACACCACTCATTCACTGCTGCATCGCCAGAGGATGCGCCTTCACACACCTCACAGCCAATTCCTGGAACGCCCTACGCTACAGCTCCGAACATCACCCTCACTGACAGACTTCAGGAGGAAGCTCAAAACCTGGCTCTTCTACTGAAACCTGACACCTGCTGTCCAGCACCTGGATACCCTCACAGGTGACAAGCCATGCTTTACAAGTACTGTATGATTGGTTGATTGATATGAATGACAAATAGAAAGACGGGCAGGTTAATAATAATAACCCCATCAAGACGCAAGGTAAGTATTTTCTTTATTTACAGCAAGCAGTAACATCTACAATGGGCTGCAGATTTCATCCAACACTCTCTTCAACTGTCAACTCTCCCCACACTCTAGAATGCCTATATCCCCGGAAACTGTACGCATGGCTGAGGAACATGGCGGCCGCTAGCTAAACGGCCGCGGCTCGGCTCCCCCTTGGGTTCTATCAAATAGCTATGGATCCCTGCTAGAGGAGTTTTTCTCTCCCTCTCTTTCTTTTTTTGACCCCCCCCCCCTGTACCTGAGGAAATGCGACTGGAGCTGATTTCCTCCAGGCTCGGTCACACTGATATCGGCGGTAGGGAGAGTGGAGCAGTCGGCGTGGTTAGTGGCTGGCGCTGGGAGGAAGCAGCTCGGACTCGGTGGAGGCGCGATTCAGCACTTTTCCTGTTCTGAGTCGCGGGAGGCAGAGCCAGTACTAGCATATGCGTGCCTCCAACTCCCCGTGTTTGCAGTGTTCCAGGAGTAGTTGCAGACCTTCAGGTAGGGTGTCGCTGAGTCTGGAGTCACAAAGCTTTGGAGGACGCATATTCTAAGTGCGGTAACGAAGGTAAGAAGAAATTCTTCTTTCTTACGGGAGACACTAAAAATGAAGCCTTAATACCCCCGGCGCTTGGCCTATATAATCTTCAAACTGAGAAGAAAGTCCAGGTAAGAGAGGCACAGGGTGAGACACAAGGAAAGTGTATGGAGACAGGAGAAGCTGGCAAGTTAGGTGGGCCTGTGGTAGTAGATAATCACCTACAAAAAATAAATAGATATACTCTACGAACAAGAGTTGCCCACTCATTTAATCACGACATTATCAAACCCAGTCTGTTTCCACAAACGTCTTCAGGAATTTCTGAGGTAAAAACATCCACGCGACAGCGTAGGCATAAGGGACCTCTCACGGAAGATGGTGTCAACCTAAAAGGCAAAGAGGCTGACGTTAGTAAGGGAAAAGGAAGGGGTAAGAGGGTCGTTCCCTCTAAGGTTAAAATTACACCCTCGCTTAAAACTTACTATAAAGTCATGTCTACCTCTACAGCCTCAGTAGGTGATATATCTAAGAACGTGGGTCAGGGCAGTCTATTGGCAGAAACATCCAGCTCTGTAAGCTCTTCAATAGGGGGGATGGGCAATGTTGTGAAAGTGCCTGGTATAGCCTCTGATGGGATATTAAGTACGCATCCATCAGTGAGCTTATCAAACAGATATTCAGTCTTAGTCATAGACGATCCTCCAGATGTGTCTCTGAAATCCCTTAAGGCCTCCAACATCACTTCTCTCAATACCACAGAAGATAACACAATAATGGAAAAACCAGTCGATACAACAGGAACGCCAGGTACTCCAGATACGTCTCACTCCCTGGCCGATATATTATTGGCTATGAAGGATGAAATGGCCAATAGATTTACTGTGTCCGAGGCAAACCAAGCGGAAATGACCAATAGATTTGCAGTCTCTGAAGCGAACCAGGCAGCTATTCAAGCTTCCTGTGAAGTACTAGCCAAAAGGCTAGATGAAGTCGTATTAAGAACAGACGCAATTGAACTGGAAATCCCTAAAATCAGGGACACCATGCATTCTACTACAACGGAACTGGCGAAATTAACGGTCCAGAATAAAGAACTGAAAGACGATATCGAGCGCTTGGAGAATTACTCCAGGAGAAACAACTTGCGGCTTTTGAATGTCCCTGAAGCATTGGAAGGATCGGACATAAAGGGGTTCGTAATATCTGTGCTAAAAGAGACAGTGCTAAAAAACGCGTCTGAAGTAGATCTAGTAAGGGAAATACAAAGGGTTCATCGCGACCCCTTCAGAAGGAACCTTGCAAGACAAAAGCCAAGGAAAATATTGGTGAATTTCCTAACTTATTCAGTTAAGGAGCAGATTTTGACATCCGCCCTCAAAGAAGGTACCGTAACTTCAAATGGTTCTAGTCCCTTCTCCTTTCAAATAAGATCAGATATTTCTTATGTGACAGCAACACGACAGTGGGAGTTAGGGAAAAGATTGCAGGAGTTGAATAGCATTGGGGCTAAGGCACAGTTAAAGTTCCCTGCACAATTACGCGTAATGTGGAAGAATCATATGTATCAGATTAGATCTAGCGAGGAGGCAGATGAACTTATAGCGAAAATCAAAATTGAGCGGGGGGGAAGGAGGGCATTGAGGAAGAGGGGAGATATCATTTGATATTTTGTTTGCTGATAGCAGGATTTAAAATATACATATAGTTTTTACACTAAGGGGGGGAAAGGTGCCGAATAGGTTCGCCTATTGGAAGGGAGGGTTCCTCATGGGCAGGGGTGGTATTGGGGGAGATGGGAGGGGGGAGGTGTACTGGATGCACTGGGTGGGGAGCAGTGGGTAAAAAATAAAAAAAATGAACCTCATCTCACTTTAGATTTAAGGAAATATTGTCAAGATGGTGTAACAGATCAGCAGTTCAATGGCAGGAAACCAAAATAAAAGGGACAGTAGGATCATTTTTACCTCCTGGAATGTTAATGGGTTAAGGTGTCCCCGTAGGCAAAGGCTGATTTTAAAATATTTAGAACTTTCCTCGGCTCAGGTGTGTATTCTGCAGGAGACGCATTTGAGCTTTTTGGAAAGTCGGTCTGTTTTTTCGGGAGTGCCCTGGATAAAATGCTACTCTGCATCGCAGCAAACTATCCACAGTAGGGGTGTAGCAATCTTGATTAAACATGGAGCCCCATGTTCTATAAAAAATTTGCAGTCGGATCACACTGGGAGGTGGTTGGTCATACAATTGGCTTTGGAAAACTCAGATTTAGTCTGTGCTTCGTTTTATGGCCCGAATGTAGACGATCCAACATACATCTGCAAGTTGCAATCAAAACTGATAATGGAAACCCCTCCTATTATAATAGGTGGAGACTTCAATGTTCTCTTGGACCCTTCAAAAGATAGGTCCAACATGAGTTATCATGTCGGGGCCCCTAGGGTACGTCGTGCACTGGTAAACATGTTACACGACTTGGACTTAGTGGATGCGTGGAGGGCAAAGAAGGGAGATCTACAGGGATATACGTATTACAGCAAAAAGCACCGTCACTCCTCCAGAATCGACTATATATTGATGGATAGATCCACTCTGGGTGGCCTGGAGGGAATTTCAGTTTTGCCAAGCCATCTTTCAGATCATGCCCCAGTGCAGTTTTCACTTCAAAGTAAAGGGCGCTCGATGCAGACAAGATGGACGCTCAATAGGGCAATGCTTCAGAATCCCGAAATTATTCAGGCCGTAAAGCAGTCCACGTTAGAATTTTTCTCTTTGAATATGGGCTCCACAACAATGGATTTTATTTGGGATGCCTATAAGGCAAATTTGAGAGGGAGGTTCCATGGTCTTATATGTTCTAAGAATAGAGCTGAGGCTAGGGCCCTAAAACTAATTGAGGAAAAAATAGCCAAGTTAGAGAGTGAGAGGAACAGATTAAGTCATGGGGACCAAGGGCATTTGCGACAAGTTATGAGTGACCTAGAAGATGCAAGACAGGATTACAGGGGAAATTAGATATAAAATGCAGGGCACAATGGCATACCAAGAATATGCAAAATTTTGAATATGGGGAGAAAGCAGGTGCCCTACTGGCCTGGAAAGCAAGAACTAATCGATCTAAGAATAATATTACCGAACTGATAGTTAACAGCAAAGGGGAGAAATCGAGGAGCTTTGAAGACATGCAAACTTGTTTGCTGTCTCTCTTTCGGATCTCTATAAAGAGGATTTAGCTCCATCTCCAAATATTATACAAACATGGTTGAGGACTAAATCTTTGCCTTCTTTGTCAGAGGAGAGTCGTAAAAATTTAGAGGCCCCCATTACAATAGAGGAGATAACTGAGCAAATCAAAAAATGTAGGAATAAAAAGGCTGCAGGTATGGACTCGCTTCCGAATGAAGTGTACAAACTGTTAGTAGAGGAGTTGTCCCCGGTACTAGGTACCATTTTTAATTCAGTGTACTGCCCCACAGGTAAAGTCCCGGAGTCTTGGAAGGAGGCTACAATTGTCCTGATTCTAAAACCAAGCAAGGATCCGTTAAAGGCCGATTCATATCGTCCAATCTCCCTGCTGAACGCCGATTACAAGATCTTTATGGGCATTTTAGCGGGGAGATTGGCGAGATTGATTCCAGGCTTGATCCATATTGATCAGAAGGGCTTTGTCCCTGGAAGATACATCCAGAGACAGACTCAATTATTAATAGGAAATATCGACTTGGCCATTGAAAGATCTGATCCTTTGGCCATAGTTGCCTTGGATGCGGCCAAGGCCTTTGATAGGGTTTGCTGGGTGTACCTTTGGGAAGTACTAGACGTAATGGGATTCGGCCCGATTTTTACTCAAACCCTGAGACACTGTTATCAGGGAGCCTCTGCCCGGATTCTGTTGAACGGTCTCCTGACCCCTAGTTTTAACATCCAGAGGGGGACCCGGCAGGGTTGCCCGATTTCGCCTCTCCTGTTTAACATTTATATTGAACCGTTAGCTCAAGCTATTAGATTAGACGATTCGATCTATCCCTTTAAGTCTCAGCATTATAGCTGTAAGTTAGCGTTGTATGCTGATGACTTAATACTGTACACCAACGATCCTGAGGTGGTTATTCCCCGGGTGGAGGAGCTTTTGGAGAGGTTTGGGACCCTGTCAGGTTATCTAGTAAATACATCAAAGACTGAGGTGATGTGCTGGAATTTAGATCAATGGAAAGGCACAACTAGCAACGAGTTAAGATACTTAGGTATCATCATTGTTAAAGATTTGGAAAGAATTCCCCAGATTAATCTGAACAGAATAACCAAAGAAATAGACCGCCTCTTTGCTAGATGGAGGAACCTCCCCTTAACTATTTACGGGAAAGTTAATTTAGTAAAGATGGTTATTCTTCCCAAGCTTTCGTATTTGTTCTCCACAATACCCTTGGTCTTCCCATATAAGTGCATCAGTAAGGTGCAGAGTAAGATCGGGAGTTTCATCTGGGGAGACAAGGGTGTGAGAATGTCATGGAAGAAATTGAGACGTAGATTAAAAAAAGGGGGGCTGGCTCTTCCTGATATAAACTGGTACGCAGCAGCATTTCAATTTAAGGAAGTTCGGATGCTGCTAGGGAAACCGGATGAGTCGGCGTGGGGAATGCTGTTGGGAGAAATGGTAAGAATGGAGGGAGGAGGAGGAGGTGAGGCGTTTTTATATAAGTTCGGGGCCCCAAAATACTTCAAGAGAGTACGTCTGAAGGTCCTCAAGGCAGCTTTGGAAATATGGTACAAAGTCAGAATTAGATGGGGGATAGGATACTATTCCGATCTAGCACCTATTTGGGGCTCCCCTGGAACTCCCTGTTGTCTTAGAGATAGCCTCGCGGTACCCATTAAGAGTGCGGGCATAAACATCTGGTCTGACCTGCTGGATCCAGGGGGATACATTCATGGGAACTATTGAGGGCTAGGATTGGTACAGGGTTCTCCAGATTTAAATATTTACAACTGGTATCCTGGTTTGATGCAGAAAAAGGCGAAACAAGAGGGAATTGGGATATAGAGAGTTTGTGCCACTCCACGCACCCAATAAAGAAGGAGATATCAGTGTGGTATAATTATTTGTTAGAAGCGGAAGATCAGGAGATCCCATCCCCTACCCTAGTTTGGAATCAAACCCCTCTTGAACCATGTATAGACGCCCTGTTTGAGCCATCACTGAAAGTACTATATAAATTTATTAAACCTGCAAGCTTAAAGAAGAACCACTTTTTTGTTATACATAGGCTTTATTATACCCCAGCCAAGATAGCTAAGTTTGCCCCGTCCCCAGCACCAAAATGCCCTAGATGTTTGTTGCCAACTGCTAATGACCTTCATATCTTCTTTGAGTGTCCTGAATTAAAGAATTTTTGGAAGGGGATCGGTGACATTTTACAAGACATTTTCAAAGCTAACATTGATGTAAATTTGTCACTAGTCCTCTTTGGGGACGATGGACTATTCTGTCAGACTGCACCGCAGATCCAGCGCGGGCTACTTCTATATATGATTATACTCGCACGGCGAGAGATATGTAAAGGTGGAAAGACTCCCTTCCCCCAAAAAGTGAAGAATGGCTTAAAGCCGCATTTGCTATGGCTCGCTTGGATCATGAAGGAGAAGGGGATAGCTCGATAAACATCTGGCTACCTCTTACGAGATGGGGACGTAATTTGAGATTAATATAGTTTGTCCTATGATTACACCAAGTCCCAAAACGAGCAGGACTGGTCAGGCGACCTAAGCTAGTGCGGTAAGCCGGAGGGCCCACAGACTGAAATATCGGCTTCATAAGACCCGTATAAGCTTATTGGTGAGATGAGGACTAAAAAAAAAAAAAAGAATGCCTATATCCCCATACCAACTAACAACATAGACACCACACTACTCCCCCCTTAAACGCATACAAAAAAACAACAAGCAACAATGGAAAAATAAGAATTACTCAACACAATCCTAAAAAATATTGAATAGAGTTTACACAATTCCTTAACACAGTCCTAATTAATAAGAAATGCAGGTTGCACATACACACGAGATACATTCCTAAATCACTTCAGAAGGAAATCCTTGAACTTAATAGGGAGAGAGACAATTTTGCCTGAAGAGATGATGGTTGACTTGAGTTACACATGGACAGGTCGACAGGTGGACAGGTCGATTTTGGTGTCTAAAGAATTGCAATTAAATGCCCTCTTTAATGGTATAGTCTGATTTTTTGTCACAATTCTGAAAATGCCACTCTTATAAAGTTTACCTCAGGGCACATAACTTGCGCACCCATCTGTCGCACTGCGGTATGGGAAAACATCCCTCTTTTTAAACCATTACTCTTAAGTTATCCATTGTCATCACTTGATACCGGTTAATTATTTAATTCCTTATTCCATCACTCTTCCGGGCTCATTAAGTCACTGCGGAGACAGCATGATTCCACCTTATTTCTTTATTTGACTTTTTCATATGTCCCCTGCGTGCCCATCCAGGCATTTCACAGCGACACGTAAAGGTAAAGGTGAAATGTACAACAGAGTAGACTTGTTACTTTATTCCCAATGCATTTCGAGCCTGAAAGGCTCTTCGTCAGGGGTCTCTGCAACAAATAAAAGAGACAGCTCAGCTAACTATTCACTGCTAACCTTCACAAAACAATATTACCATGCCCAATATCACCACCCTCATTACCCCACAACTCCCCTTCCTACCCAATACAAAAACCCATGTGCTAAAACACCATGCATATCCCTTTCCCTCGATGTGTTCAACCCCCTACACCCACGTACTCAATAAATTGCTTAACAAGCTGCTAAAATTAAAATGTAAGTGAGAAAGAAGCAAAACTCGTGTGCAACGCTCAATCTGCTAAATTCAAAAAACCCTCTTCCAACTATCGATTCTCCCAGTGTAACTCTGACCTCTACCCATTCAAAAAAACTGTGTCCCCCATGGCCCTTCCTGTCTAAAATATAACCGATTACCTTGCTAAAGTCCCAGCCATTATAAAGTTGCCATTTTCTTATCCTAACCATTTGATGCCTGCAGCCTGATCCTGAGTCACATGACTATACGTAGCTGGCAGTTCTTCTTTGTGTATTTCTCCCAGACAATGGGACAAAGGGAAGATAGGTGTGGGCAGGATAGCCCACTCTGAGTTAACGAGTGCGAGGAGCTATGACCTACCATACTTGCACATCATAAAGGCTCTGCCTGAGCACTCTCACAAAGGTGTTGTAACTGGTCTTTTGTGATCGCAAACAAGCTGGGGCCAGTAAGGAAGGAAGGGGAACCTCAGGAGGGTGGAAACTTCTAGAAGGTTCATCTACTTCAAAGTAGGTACTGGGTATACCTATTGGTCCCTTGGACCCAACTTTTTAGTACTCTTCTGGACCCATGGAAGTCACTGCCATGTAAAAGAACTGCTGTGCCTCTGAACGGATTGCCACTCTGCTTGACTCTTGCTCTGAAAGACTGCTGTCTGCTTTGCTGACCTGCTGCCTACAACCTCTTGCCTGGATGAGAAGGACTGGACCTGCAACCTGTACCAAGAACCACAAGAGTGGCTCCAAAGGTTAGTCTCTTGTAACCAGCACCTGGACTCTGCAACTGTGAGTTCTACCCTGTCAAGTGGTGCCACTCCAGAACTGGACCCTTGGAAGCAGGCCTGAAGGTGCTCTGCTAGCCCATTTTTTGATCCAGCAGAATCAACGCATCTCCTCTGCTGTTCAGCATAACCCTGAACAGAACCGACGTATCACCTCTGCTTCGAGGATGCTTCCAGCACAAGGACTCTGCAATGACCTCACAGCCCGCAGCCTCATCGGAACTGGCCTCCTTGATGATGACACTTTGGGTAAAGGCAGAGAGCTAGATACAAGTTATCGAGTCATTTTAAATAAAACGTTCCGGGCTACACAATCACAATCACAAATAACATCTTCAAAATGCAGAATATAGTGCACTATGACGAACATGTACACATGACCCTGAGTTTATATATTTCTTTAAGGAATGTTTTTATTCAAAAAATTACTCAGAGATGAAAAAATATTTGCTGGATATATCAAATATATATATATTCTTAATGTTCTAAATAATCATAAATTCACATATACAGTATGACAATTTACAATCACAGGTCTGTGGCCAACATGTATATGAACATAATCATATGTAAATGAAAAACAATTACATACATGCAAAAATATAACAGAGAAAAGAAATGACATACTAGGAAGTGTCAAGCCTGAAGAGAATAAAAGGAAAAAAGCACAAGAAGGTGATGCTTTAAAAAGCCACTTCAAATTAATAGGAGGACTTATGTACACTATCAGCCTCCTATTATGATATAACCTGGCTAAACTTGGACTCTAATGATACATGTGCCCAGTTATACTTTATATTCAGTGCACCAAACATATAGAAACTATATCTACCTAGTATAGGTGCAGGAGGCCGCGACCTTGATAATTAAAAATATTCCAGGTTTGTTTGTGCAATTAAAAACTCCTCCTTGACGATGATGCAGGACCTCACAAGGCTGCCTCACAGCTCCCCAGAACTAACGCTGCAAGACGCATCTCTGACCCGGATTCTTGCATCACCTCAGATGCCCCAACCCATCCTCAATGCGGGACCTTTCAAAGCTCCAGAACCAGGATTTAAGGTACTCTTGCTCAGCGGGCCTAACTGGATCCCTGAAGCCAGCCCGCACTATATCTCGGCCAGCCTGAACTTGTGACTTTGTCCCTGTCCAGCGTGACCAGATAGTCACATGTTATTTTGGTTGTGTTTTATTTATTAAAAATTACTCTATTTCGTAATCTGGCATGGAATTCTTTTTGTGGTGTGTTTTATTTTTAAGTTTCCAATCTTTCCTGAAAATGTATCAGGAAAGTTGTTACATATCTTCTCTTCTGTGCACCCTACTGGCTTACCCACAATAACACTTGTCTCTTGCTATTGGGGTCCAGAGTGAGACCCAATGCACTTTGGTCTATCTAACCCAGAGCTGAATTATTACATAGGTGGTGTGTGTATCACCATAATATGTGAAGATGTGAAGGATAATGGTGAGAGTATCACCGTAGGCTGCAGGCATAAATGCAGATGCACACAAACTTGCCAGTGCTCAGTCTGCCTTGCGCGTCCCAATCCAAAACGGCCATGGATTTCCAACATCACGTTGTATGCCGAAGAGGATGCACAGAATGAACTACAAAATCCTTGTCGCCGTCCAATCCAAAATGGCCACGAAGTAGTGGATGTCGCATGCTACAGTTGCCCACTGTGGTAAGAATGAGCAAATGCCCACTCTAAAATGACGGCGACCTGCGCAACGTAAATGTGTGACTTTGGGACCCACAGGCAGAGTTGAAAGAAGAGTGCATGATGGAGCATTCTCGCCTGCTCACAAGTGCAAAGCTCAAGACCCTGCGTTTTCACAACTCAGAAGCATATCTGATGCTTTGGAAGCCATTTTTGGGGCAATTTTCACTTTAAAGATTTTCAGAACTAGAATTAGTTTGTTTCATCGCTCATTTTACTCTCCATTGGTGAAAGGCAGCTAGTTGGTGAAAGGCATCGTTTCTTGAAATGCAACCAGCATTTTTCCAACTATGTCTACAGAACTGAACAGCTATTAACTATCATCCAGAAGGTGCTTTGGGATCCACATCAAGCGGAATAAAAGCACTATACAGATGTTATAATACAATATCTTTAAAGTTTACAACAATCTGCATCGATCTTCTAATCTGACTACTCGGGACTTTAACAAAACAAGGCAGACATTAGAGTATCCAATTGAGGCTCCCATGGTAATCAGCTGCACATTAACAGAATATCACCAGCAGGGAAGTCCAAAGCTGGATTCGATTGAAATATGCCACAAATCAGTTTTGAGAATTTCTTTTGAGTGCTAACTAGGAATCGGATTCTTAGAGAATTGTCCTTAGAAACGATGATTGGAGACATGAGCAAACCTTCATCGTATGGCAAGTGTGGGCTTCTTTGAGACCAGACTAGTCAAGGTTTAATTTGTTGATATTGGTAGGATAAGTCTAAAGAGTCTGTCTGACAGCTGTAAATCACAGAGAGGAATGAGGATAAGACGGGTAAGGCTCGACACAAATTGACTTTGTTTTCTAATGTATTGTGAATTATAAAAGAATGAAATTTGAAATTGATACTATTGCAGCTGATGATGTGCATGAATAATAGTATGTGTGATTAACATTGTATATAATTAGCAATTCATATTGGTCACGAAGACATTGATACAAGCAACAATAAAGCCTAGTTTTTAATGTTATCAACTTATGTAAATACTGGTGAAACATCATAAATAACCTCTTTCTAGTTTTGCGGTTAGATGTTTTTATTAAAACATTATTTGTAAAAACATAATGCATTTTTACATCCATAAAATGTAATGGAAGCTATTATTATGATTTCCTTGTCATTTTATTTTCATATAGCTTGTCAAAACAACAGATACAATTTACTATTTCATAGACTCATCTGTTGTTAGACCTGGCATCTTTTGGTGTGTTACCCTTGTCTTTTTGCTTCCTGACCTCCTGTTTTTGATGGTATGCTGGACTTCGTTTGTGCTGGTTTAGTGTCTCTGCACAATTTTCACTGCTATTCAGTACTAAAGTGCTCCTACTGTAAATCATGCTATGATTGGTTATCCATGATTGGCATATATGATTTACTGCTAATGTCCCTAGTAATGTGCACGTGTGCCCAGGGACTGTACATCAAATGCTACTGGTGGGCCTGCAGCACTGGTTGTGCCACCCACACAAGTAGCCTTTGAAAGGTGTCTTAGACCTGCCACTGCAGTGTCTGCATGCAGTTTTTACTGCCATGTCAACCTGGCAAGTGCACCTACTTGCCACCCCCTAACCTTCCCTTTTCTTACATGTAAGGCACCCCATAGGTAGGCCCAAGGTAGCCCCATGGGCAGGGTGTAGCGTGTGAAAGGCAGGACATGGACTGGTGTGTTTTACATGTCCTGATATTAAAATACTGTGTATTTCATTTTTCACTGCTGAAAGGCTGTCTGTCCCATAGGCTATCATTGGAGCTGCACTGTAACATTTTACATGTGTAACTTTCAATTGGGACAAGATGAAGAAAATGGAGTTTAGGCTCCCTCTGGACTCAGAATTTAATAACACATCTTTTACTAAAGATGGTTTTGAAATTGTGTGTTTGAAAATGCCTCTTTTAGAAAGTGGGCATTTTCTTACTTAACCATTCTGTGTGCCTCTACCTGTTTGTGCATTTAGCACCTGGTTTTGGAGTGATACGAGCTGGGATGTACGTTCACACTAGACAGTCACGAAGGAGATTGACGTGTGTGCTGCCTTTCCTGGGTGACTCAAAGCCAGGCTGAATAGACCTTTTCTGCTTTTAGAGAAGTGGGAGGAGTTTTTCACTAGCACCTGAATAGGCTAGGTCTGCTCTGCACAATGCTGTCTCCACCTCCTGCAGTGAAACTGGACTAGAGAGGACAGACCTGGTTTCTACTGAACTCAGAGACTTTCTACCTAAAACTCCAAAGGGAAAATCAGTATACATTTTGGGGCTATGACCCCAGAATTTTAGAACTCGTTCAGACTAAGGAACCTGCCAAGAAGAAGAGCTGAAGAAACTTTGAGAAGGAACTACCACTTTGCTGTGTGATTTGCTGTGTTGGCCTGCAGTGGCTGCTTCTGTCTTGGGCAGTGAAAGGACTGCACTGGACTTTCTGCAACTTTTCTTCCTGAGTTTCTCCAAGGGCTTGAGGTAGAGCTTGCCCCCTGATCAAGAAGTCTCAGAAACAGCAAAGACTTAAAGATCATCTGCTACCAGCACTGGGAACTGTGTTTTGTGCTGCTACAGAAGAAAAAGCAACCCGATGCCGTCAACGATGCTGCTGCCAGCTCCATGACATGCGGGCATCACAGAGAGCACCGCTGCGCTTTGCACATCAACCCTGGTCTCACCAATGGCGTCGACCAATGCTGCCACCGAGCCGTTGCTTGCACCATGATCCGAGGGCACATCACTCCGCACCACCTTGCTTCACATCGCCGACCTGGTATCCCCACCGCCGCCACTCCATGCCAACATCGATGCCGCTGCCTGCACCGTGGCCTGAGGGCACCGCTCGTAAGTTACTCACCGCACCGCTCCATTCCACACCGCAGCCTTGGCCTACTGACACCAGCGCCATCGACTCCAGATCGTCTGCCAATGACTGCGCTTCAGCAATGATGAAGCCGCTGCTTGCACCGTGACCTGCCAGCACTGCGACGAGCATCGCCTCGCACTGCAGCCCTGGTCTCACCAGTGCCGCTGGATGCCATCACCGAGCCGCTGCCTGGACCGCAAACTGAGGGCACTGCACCCCTGCACTTCGCAGTGCAGCCCGACACCTCCTGACGTCGTCGCTCCTGACTTCAACCTCACAGAGTTCGAACTGCAGCTCGTGTGACTTCAAAGGCCAAACGACACCTACACCGACCTCCGAAGCCGATGCCTGCCGAAGCCGCATCTTCGGATCTCAGCGCAATGTCCACGATGCCCTGCATTTCCAAGGTACTGTTTGTAGGTCTTCCCGACACCGTAGCTGGCCCTTGCCACCACGGTTGGCCTGAACTGTTGGATTTGTTTGTTTGCGACACTGTGATAGCCTGGGACTGAGCTATCGACTTCAAGGAACAGTATTTTAAGGTTACTCCTGCAATATTCATATTGTGAGTACTGTATGTTGGATTTTTATCAATTTGGTCATTTAACACAGATAAATATTGGCTATTTTTTCTAAAGCTGGTGTGGTGCCCTTTTGTAGTGTTTTCACTGTATTACTGTGTGTTATGTGCAAATGCTGTACACATTGCCTCTGAGATGAGCCTGACTGCTCATGCCAAGCTACCAAGGGGGTGATTAGGGGTTATTTAGATGTGTAATCCCCTTATCCTGACTAGAAGGAAGGGTCCCTACTTGGCTACTTGGAGCTCTTCTCAGCTACACGCCGTACTTCACCTGGGGACTTCAATCCCCACAAGCCCAAGCGCCAGGAGGCGCCAACGTTGCTTCCCAGCGCCCGGAGGCGCATAAAACATCTCGGGGCTCCTGCAGCGCGTGAGCTCTTCTCAGCCACACGCCGTACTTCACCTGGGGCCTTCAATCCCCACAAGCCCAAGCGACAGGAGGCGCCAACATTGCTTCCCAGCGCCCGGAGGCGCATAAAAACATCCCGGGGCTCCCGCAGCACAGGCAGCACGTGGGACGCGCGCAGTCGTGCCCTGGCTGCGCATGAGCGAAGCCCGGGCCAAGGGCGGGCCCGTCTGCGCCCAGAGGAGGCTGCGCTGGGCCACCCCCTAAGATTTGGCCCCTGAATCCTCTTAAGATCTGCCGCAGACTCTACTATAAGGTACTGAGCCCTTACTTTCTTTGGAACCCTCCCCACTCTTTCTGTCTCCAGCTGGGGTAATAAAATGGCCAAACAGAAGGGCTTCAGTGATCAATCTGGGAGAGGAACTGCAGGGACTTTGGATGCTTTTTTAACAAGGGCGGAGTCGGTCCTTACACATGAGATAGAGTTAGCGGAAAGATGACTTTCGCTGGGATCTCTTATTTCTCAAAAGCGCTCTTCCCTTGGCGGTATTGCTGTGGCGGGTGAAATTTTAAACACCTCCCAAATCTCGCCCACCGCTTCTTTGTCTCCTGCACCGGTAGTTCAACTCTCCCATTTAGTGGAAGTAATAACGGGCCCCAATATTGTCACTAGGGGACAGGCTGCCAAATCCCATTCTGTTAATAACAGTGAGCCACCGGTTAAAAAGAGGAAAACTGGAGGATCTCCAAAACAAAAATTGCTAAAACCTGCTCGTCCAGGTAAATCCAGAGGGATTGGAGACACTGGGCCCAGTCAAAACCTAAAGGGGAGTATTATACTAACTATAACAAAGACCCCAGGGACGCTTGATGACGACTCTTGGAAGAGACTGGAGTCTTTTAGTTGCTACGCTCCTGGAACCACTCTTATTTAAACTAACACAAATTGAGGAGAGACTAAAAATTATTGAGAGCGCGGGGGTTGGACGGGGGGTCCACAACACTGACAGCCCCTGAGAAGTGTGTTACAGAGAATAACTCAAGTAACTTAAGAACTAATCTGGGTTTTTCAGATTTTATGCCCTCACAAATCCCCAATACATCTTGTAATGTTTATCCCACCACTCCTGGGGTAGATAAGACCTTACACCCATTCCTTAGAAATGATAAGATTAGGTCAGCGACCAACTCATGGGCAAATTTACGAGGGGGTAGAGGGGATAGGGGGAACAATAACCACACAGGTCAGCACGAATCCAGCGAGGAGACTAATGAGGGTCCCCCGGGTATCACACATCAGACGCTTCACCTGCCTCCAGCGTCCTCTCCCCTTGTATTAGTTTTGGGGAGTGTCCCGACTCAGAGGGAGGGTCAGTATGAGTCCACGGGTCAACTAATGGACAAATCATTACACTGGTTGTCTCGCCACATTAAGGACAAAAGGGGTCCGCCACTGGCCAGACAAATGATCATGGTGAGAAGGGTTGGTTGGCTGGGCCCATCTAGGAAATTGTTCGAGGGTGACTGTGTAGTGATAAATTTTAATAACCACTTTGCACTGAGATATATTTTAGATCAACTACACAGACATCCCCTGAGGGACACGCAGATTGATGGTCTCTCTTTAGACTACTTTTACAACCCTCCCCAACTCCGCCTCCAAGGTCCCAGAGTGACTTTAATGGGTAGTCCAGTGAGGTCCATAACTGAGAGGAACATGGTTGATGTAGGGGCAGGAGTCTGTATTGCAAATAGGTATGCCCCACTTTCTGACTTAGATCGTTACGACTGACTTTCCCCTTCTACATCCAAGGAGTCTGTCCCATAGTACTCTCTATCCACCACTGTTCCGGTTCCCCTTAAACATAATGAGTCCAAGGTAAGACAAAATTGCCTATTTAAAACCTCTTGGAACGTGGCAGGAATTAGGAAGAAATTGGCCAACATACATTGGCAAAACGTTTGGCAGGAAAGTGATATTACCTGCTTTCAGGAAACGTGGGCCTTGGAGCCTGTTTTCTTTAATGGCTACGGTTCCTTTCAGACAATGGCCTCGCCATCAACTGCAGGGAGGCCGAAGGGGGTTCAACTAACTTTAATACTAAATACACTGTCACTCAAAATAAGGAAGTTCGATGATAGGAGCCATTTCTTTCACCTCCTTGTTTTTGAGTTCCCTAAGGTAGGCATTTGGATTTTGAAAAATTTCTATAACAACAATTTCGGCCCAAAAATGCACACGGTCGTAGACGAGGTTAATATTTCAATTGACGAGGCATTAAAATGTAAAAAGAAAGATGAGGTATATACTATAATCTGGATGGGAGATTTTAATATTCACCCATGTAACCATAATCACGACAATCTATGCGGTCTGGTTGACTTGATGGGCAATCCCACCTCTCATTTCTCCCATTGTAAATATGGCACTAGCCTTAATATGGCCTTGTTTACTAGGAACTTGACCATAGTCAATATCTGGAATAACTTAGAGGATTCTCCCTGAAAACTTTTTCTTGCGATGCTCATGAGTCCACGATTGATTTTATACTGGTTTCTACCGCCATCGAGGGTAGTTTCAGTAATACAGATGCTCAATTTAATAGCTTTAGCGATCACGCTATTTTAACTGCTGTAATAACTTTGAATTTTAGAGAGAAGGTTTTGCATTTGATAACCGATCTCCCTATATTGGCCAGGAAAAATGGCTATCAATTAAAATGGGCTCAAATTGATAAGCCCAAATTTATTCCTGCAATAATAAAAACTACTCAAAATAGTATTGGTAGGTGTCTAGACCTAGGTTTAGCACCAACAACCCTGGTCTTATCCTTTACGGACCTTCTAGAGCACATAAAGGCGGCTCTTACCTGCCAAGGAAATGGAAAGAGTACTAAACACAAACGATGGTTTGACTCTCCTTGTGCCAAGGCCAGGAAAGCCCTTACCATCGCTCTTAAAACTCAACCACGAGATCAGGTACGGATTGTCCTACTCCGTACCCAGTATAAACTGGCCAGAAGAAAAAGGGAGTGAATACTGAGGGAGGAGATTTGGGAAAGGCTAGCCCAGGCAACTACGTCGGACAATAGCAGAGAGTTTTGGGGCATAATCAACTGACCTTATTTTAAGACCCATAGGGATCCCACGTTGGACACTAATGTTGGCGAGGAGGAATGGGTGGAGCACTTTGTCAACATCCTTTCACCCACCTCCACTCCTGCTGTTATTCCAGCCGTTCTACCTCCCAGAACGAGGGCAACTTTGTCTTTCTCGCTCATTGAGGTTAGGAAGGGGCTAGAGGCATGCAGTGCAGGAAGACCCTCTGGTCCGGATGGGGTCCCAATAGACATTTTCCAGGACAATTACGACCTTTGGGCTCCTTTATTGACCAACGTTTTTAACAATATAGCAATAGCAGGCCCACCCCCCTCATGGAAAACAAGTATAATTGTTCCTATCCATAAAAAGGAGGATAAGAGCAGCCACAAAAAATTACAGGCCAATCTCCCTTTTAGACACCACAGCGAAACTCATGGGTCGACTGCTTTTATCTAGGCTAGAGGCCTGGGTAGTTGATAAGGAAATACTAATGCAGTCTCAGTATGTGTTTCAACAGGGCAAAGGCACTGTAGATCAGTGTCTGAACCTTTCATTTATTATTGATAAATATACCAGGGATAAGGGTGGGAAATTCTATCTCGCCTTTATGGACCTTTCAGCAGCATTTGACTGCGTTTCCCACTCAAAGCTCTGGCATATTATGGAAGAGATGGGGATTGACCCTCCAATAATTGATTTTATCTGGCAACTATATACTGACGCTTCAGCATCGATCAGATATGGAAAAAACGGCGAATGTACCAGTCCTTTTAAGATCCTAAGGGGGGTAAGGCAGGGCTGTGTCCTCGCGCCGTTCCTATTCTCCATTTATACGAACGGCATGGGGAAGTCCCTGTTGGGCGTAACCCCAGATCTCCCTGTGTCTGACTCCATCCAGCTCCCAATTCTGGCATAAGAAGACGATGCAGTCCTTATTGCCAGAACAAGGATAGGGCTGCAACGTCTAATTTCCACCTATGTGGCCTTCATGGACTCCCTTGACATGAAGGTTAATCAGTAAAAATCTTTTGCAATCATAGCCGGGGGCGGGGTACAAGGGAAAACATCCCATCTCTACACGGAAACAGGGAAAATTGAGGTGGTTGAGTCTTTTCCCTATCTTGGGGTACTTTTTGATAAGAACCAAACCTGGTCACGCCTAGTTGATGCAAGGGCCATGGGCATGGAGAGGAGCTTGGCAGCGCTAAAGGCATTTATGTCTAGGATTGGCATGAAACCTCTAGCTGCTGTCAAGCATACCTATCATGCGAAAACGAAGTCCGCGGCCACCTATGGAGCGGGTGTTTGGGCCTCTGCACACCCTGAATCACTACAATCCATTGAGGATACATTTTTTAAATCCCTGGCTTCTCTCCCGCAGTCAACATCTAACTTTGTACTGCACTTGGAGTTGGGTTTACCATATATCACAAACTTAATCAGATTGGCCTCTCTGCTCTTGTGGTTTTCCATCTGCCTTAGATTGGAAAACTACAACAGAAGTAGATGGATAAACTATGTCGAGCAAGAATTGACTGAGTTGGGGTTGAAAGATTTGTTCAAGGATCCAATGGCTTGCAGGCTGGTGTCAAGGCAAAGATTGGTGGACACATTTATGCTGAAGGCCCAATACACACGCAGGGAGAAGAACTACAGGAAGCAGTCAATCCTGGCCTATCAACCACTTTTATCTATCTCAGATGGTGTATATCCCTACTTAGAGGAAGTTTCAATACCGCAACACAAATTCATGTTACTGCGGTTTCGTTTAAATTTGATACCACTAATGCTAGGGTTTTCATCGAAAAGGTTTAAACACTCAGATTTGATTAATTGCCCCTGCAATATGAACTCCACCCAAACTGATCTACATCTATTGTTTTTCTGTGGTCACTATCACAAGGAAAGGAAAAAGTACATTGCACCGATTTTAAAGAGCCACAATTTTGAACAATGTAGGGTCACATTATTTTTCTTAAAATCATTACCCGACCACCTAGTGTGCTTCTCGGTAGCATCATTCCTTTGGGCCTGCTTGAAAAAAAGAAAGTCTTTGGGATCATAACTTTCTCTGGCACTTTCTGCCTTAGCTCCCCGTATAAACAAAAAAGGAAAAAACATTTTTTAATTACACACTGTATCTTATTTTACATTTTATCCGGTATTTTTTTGTATGTATATACTGAAACTTAGAATGAACTTTGTACCCTCTTTTATACAACTCTTTTAAAAATGATGAAATGTTATTGTATGTCACCTATGAGGACAATTTTAACTTACTGTTGTCTATGTACTTTTATGACCTTATTTTATAATGATCGAATAAAGTTGTACTGACTGACTGACTGACTGGCTACTTGGACATGGTGCATACCTCTGCCAAATAGAGATCCCCATTTCTCAGATCTGCTTTTTGATACTCGACTAATCTAATATTAATTATTAACATAAATAATTATATATATATATTTAATTTTTTTATTTTTCACGTTACAATGAAAATGGATCTAATCAGAAGTAGCTCAACTGGAGAAATTACTTTTAAACCAAGGATGTGAATCCAATAAGAATAACCAAATGTTGAACTGTTTTAGCAAACTATTATTTTAGAAATAATTAAAATCATCTAGCAAACTTACAACAATTAGTGTGACAGCAGTTGTTGTGTGGTTATGAGACCCTGGGCACATTCACTTCCATTTTACATGCTAATGTTAAACTTGACATCTTTTAACTGAGATCTTTCACACACATTTGTCTACGCACCAGTACATGATAATGTACTGAGAATGTATTTACTTACATATCTATTTCTTGGTAGGCATTTATCTTAACCTAGAACATTCGTTTCAAGGGTCTATAATGCTACGCAAATTATTGTTATTAGTATTTTTTTTTTGGCAACATCTCTGGGTGGGTAGGATAAACAAACACACCTGCAAAGAGCTCAGGCATCAGAACAAATGTGGCCAGTTTAATATATATACTGGCTAGTCCCTTGTTTAGACAGAGGAGCATTTTGACAGGATTGTCGCGGTCACTCTGTGCCTGAATTCTAGCCCAGCTGAATTCATCCCTATCCTGAGAAGGACGGCGGCATGCTATACATCAGACCAAGCTGTTGGATCACACACACACACACACACAGGTAAATGGGGATAGACCATTCAGGGTATCTTTGCAGATGCTTGCACCTATGCTTACTTTGGATATGATGAGATAGGTAGGAGTACACTTATATGTATCCATATTATCTAATGTACCATGGTTGAACTATTCATCCTGCTCATGTGGTAATGCTGATGACTTCACTCTGCTTCATTCTATTAATCACTGCAGCGCATGTATTTTACGCAAGAATCCAACTGCCTCAATAAATATATTGAATTGCCAATTTGTGTCTTGCTGAAAATCACTTTGGGCATGCCTGAGTTACTAACAAAAGGATATGATTTATTTCCACAATTTCCTTGGGGAATTTGGTTTGCTATTTTCTAAGCTTGAAGACACCGTTTGGTGCCCTGTCAGTGTAGGGGCCCGATAGCGCACTGTGAGCTAGCCAGGATTTAGGACAACCTACTCTGATGGTATGAGAAGACACAGGCCCCAAAGTTCTGAGGTTTATGTTGCCTAAAGAACAGTCTTACTCAAGAAAAGTAGCAACTGTACAACACTGTTTCATGCTGACGTTGCATACCAAGCAAAGGAGTCTATTGGCTAACTTCACTTCACCTTCATATAATTCCTCTTCCAATACCCGGATCTTGTTACAGCATTATCATTTTTGCCAGAGAAAATGACCAATATCTAATCTTTACTAACTGCGGCCTCAAGACCTGTTGTTTCAAACATGCCCGAATTCCTTCTGGTACCTAGAGCTAAGTGCTTTATGTAGTGAGGTGACTCATTTTGTTAGTAGATTCAGCATCTCAAAAATTGAAACATTGACTTTCACTCAGTAATAATCCAGTTTAAAACTATATGGAAATAAAGCAGTTTAAGTGCATTCAAAATTTTGAGGAGGTATATTTCACTAGAAGATGTGAAATGTTCAACTGTAACACTGTGGGTGCATTACAGAAATCTCTCCAAGTAGAGTAATAGACAATAGTAATTGTGAAAATATTCTGTACATTACCAATAAACTCCCATACATCCCAACCAAGTCTAAGTCTGCTTTGTAATGCCATGCACCCATCGTAATTAAATTTGGGGCCAAATTTGCTAACCTTTGGCACCACACAGTTGCTTTAAAAGGAGAAATACATACAGCACCATATCTACTAAAATATTATGTTCTTTTTTATACCCCAGTGCAGGTATGCTGTAGGCTACAATTTGGCAACCTTTGTGTAAGGGAAACATCGTTTACAACGCAGGCATTACAACGCAATACCTTTACAATGCAACCATTACAACGCAGGTACACTTACATCGCATGATTTTACAATGCATGCCATTGTTACTCATATATAGGTACAACGCATGCTTTTACAACGCATTGGTAAGTATTGTATGGTAATATTTTTAGATAATGCATGTTAAATAATTTAAGTAATATTTATTTATAAAATATAATAATTTATTTATAGTTCATTAGTTTTTATATATTTATATTGTTATTTAAGAGTCAATATGTTTGTTAATAATATATAATTTATGGAATAGTTATAAGATTTGAATATATTAATACTCAGGTATTAATAATAATGCTACTGTTATAATTATTATGGAAACATTTACAGAAAATTTATTTTTAAATATAAGATTAAAAAAATTATAATACTCAGGTATTAATTTTGTTGGTAAAAATTTAATTTTGATGATAATAATTATTTACTTAATTTAAAGGTTTAGGTTAAAATTATTAGTAAATTAATACTCAGGTATAAATAATGTTTATAAGTATTTATTTGTCATGTAAAAACTTAAAGAAAGTATTATTAATAACTAATTAAATATTAATTAATATTTTAAATAAAAAAGTACATAGAGAAAAATAAAGTTAATGTTAGGTTTAAATACTATTACTGTTAATAGTAAATTGTGATTAATGATATATATATATATTTTAATGTAAAGTATATGGAATTAATTATTAATAAATGTAAAAAAGAATACATATATATATAAAAATGTTTAAATTTAAAAATCATTATTTGGTATTTTATCTTTTTATTAAAGGTAAATAAACACGTACAAAGAAATAGGAAACAGGTAATTTCTTTTTTGAATTATTTATTGCTAATTTAACATTTTTAGAATCATTGTAATAAATTCAGAAAAATATATAGAAAAATAGAGTATATATACAGATTTTATTAAAATAGTTTTGTATTTTATTATGTAGAGTAACATTTTATAATACATTTTTTAATAAGTTTCTCACTCTTTTCCATTGTTTTCAATGAGAGAAAATGTCATTTTTCATTTTTACTAAAACATATGACGTCGACGCGTAGACGTAAGTTTCATCATTACGGAGATCGTCGCTGGAGAGAACAGAAGCAAGGGAGAGCCTCGTTAAGGTAAGATACATTTACATTCTTAAAATACTTAGGGTCCGATTCCGATTCGGGCCGGAAAACGTACCGACCGTCTCGGTACCGGAATAAAGTCCGACCGACACGTACCTGCGCTGCCCGACCTGGGTAGTACGATGAAATGCATGTGAATCACGACCGACTCGTACGGAACACAAGCCGAATGACCGAACCGGACGGAAACAAGCTATCCGGCTGGGAAACCACGCGAATCGAACCGACCGACACGCACCAGGAATGAACCCGAACGAAATGTACCTGCGAACTCCGAGCCGCGCAGTACGATGCAATGCGTGGAAAACCAGACCGAGTCGCACGGAGACCAAGCCGCATGACCGACACACATACAAAACCCTGCTGAAGCAACCCAATACACCGCGGCCGATGCGTACGCCGCACAATAAACCTAGCAGAAACACAGCATGAACGACTCGGAGAAGCTGGCACGAGACAACTGCAGCGTCCTACTCGGTCAGAAGAACGTCTCCTACATGCACAAAAAATACAAAGGGAAAAATACAAAAAAAATGGCCAAACAAGCAATGACAAAGTCAATAAATACAGGGGGGAAAAAACAGGGAACAAGGACACACCCCCAACTCCACCTATATAAAGGCCACAAATCCCTACCATGATCCTTTGCAAATTCAACTGACCTGCCAGCACAAAACACCAACACACAGCAACCACAGACACACTCACAGCTCATCCATCACACAAGCCACACAACATTAGCACCTCAACAAATAGCACCCTCACATACACCCAGCAAAACCTACACACACACACCCCCACTTGCACACACACACACACATCAATCACCACCACCACCCATCACCATGCCCCCAAAGAAGAATCATAAGTTCCTAGACAGTGAATTGGAAGTCCTGGTAGATGAGATCCTCAGGGTAGAGCCACACTTGTTTGGTACATTGGTCCAACAGACCCCCATGTCGCAGAAAACCAAAATGTGGGAGAGGATCGTCGACAGGGTCAACGCACAATCACCATGTTTGCACACAAAGGAAGACATCCAGAACAGGTGGTATGATGTGTGCAGGAGGGTCAGGGACCTACTAAAGAAGGATTACATCGTGAGTCAGCGCACCGGCAGTGGCCCTCCTGCCAAACCACTATACCTCAGGCCCTGGGAGGAGAAGGTGCGGGCCATCCTACCACCAGTGAGCGTTTATGGACTAACAAACATCCCAGAGCCTGGTGAGTACACAACTAATATACCCAATATTGTGTGGCCATACACACACACATCAC
This sequence comes from Calotriton arnoldi, assembly GCA_963921515.1. NCBI lineage: Eukaryota > Metazoa > Chordata > Amphibia > Caudata > Salamandridae > Calotriton > Calotriton arnoldi. The sequence goes on from CAWUFW010010882.1 coordinate 488,893, forward strand.
TGTCAAGGGGATAGTCAAACCATGCACCCTTAGCAAATCCACAGCAACCAAAAGATAATCATACCAAGATGACTATGTTAGTCAGAGAAACACAATACCTGCCATCTCATAGTGATATGTAACAGTGTCATGACAGGTACAAACCTAACAATAAATAGAGCAAGACAGTGGCACAAATATAACAAACAAACAGTCACATATGTTGCCACCACCAGAACACCACCTCACAGGGAAGCTCACTGAAAGGAAGGAATTCTGGGTATGCTGGTGAAGTCAGTGTAGGCAATAGCATGGTGGGAGTTGTAGTCACAGATATTGGTCAGCCTCACAATTGGCCCATCAACACCACTCTCAACCATGCACACATCACAGGGAGTTGAAAAGGACTGACAAGATGGCTGACACTGGGTACTGCTGTGGGGAGCACAAGGCCCTGCTGGGAACTGGGCACCAACAAACAACAGGAACACACTGTCAGCCATCTTGCCATTGCTGTCACACTCACACACAGTGAAGTCCACCCAAAAGGAAGGAAGTATGGGCATGCTGGGAAGGGGGGTGTAGGCAATAGCATGATGGGAGTTGTAGTCACAGACATTGGTCACCCTCACAATTGGCCCATCAACACCACTCTGAACCATGCTCACATCACAGGGAGTGGAAAACAACTGACAAGATGGCTGACAATGGTGCTCTGTTGTGGGGAGTACCAGGCCCTGCTGGGACCTGGGCACCAACCAACAGCAGGACACCACTGACTGACATCCTGAAAGCCAAATTGCACTCCCTGCAATGGAAGCACGTTCCATGGTGGGATATCTGGCTGGGTGGGAAGGAGGACTGACAGCTCTGACCATAGTTACAAGCAGCTCTTCCCACACACCCCCTTCACACAAACTCCACACAACTCACCTCGGAGAATGCAATGCCTCACACTTCAATTAAATATCCCACAAAGAACCACCACACTGGGTTATGCTGTGTTAAGCACAGGGACACACATGGGACTTGTAGCCAAACAAACGCCAGGACAACACTGTCAGCCATCCTGGCAGCACAGGCACCCTACCCCACAGGGAAGCAGAGTCAAAAGGAAGGAAGTATGGGCATGCTGGGAAGGGGGGTGTAGGCAATAGCATGATGGGAGTTGTAGTCACAGATATTGGTCACCCTCACAATTGGCCCATCAACACCACTCTGAACAATGCTCACATCACAGGGAGTGGAAAACAACTGACAAGATGGCTGACAATGGTGCTCTGTTATGGGGCGTACCAGGCCCTGCTGGGACCTGGGCACCAACCAACAGCAGGACACCACTGACTGACATCCTGAAAGCCAAATTGCACTCCCTGCAATGGAAGCACGTTGCATGGTGGGATATCTGGCTGGGTGGGAAGGAGGACTGACAGCTCTGACCATAGTTACAAGCAGCTTTTCCCACACACCCCCTTAACACAAACTCCACACAACTCACCTGGGAGAATGCAATGCCTCACACTTTAATTTAATATCCCACAAAGAACCACCACACTGGGTTATGCTGTGTGAAGCACAGGGACACTTTTGGGACTTGTAGCCAAACAAACACCAGGACAACACTGTCAGCCATCCTGGCAGCACAGGCACACTACCCCACAGGGAAGCAGAGTCAAAAGGAAGGAAGTATGGGCATGCTGGGAAGGGGGTTGTAGGCAATAGCATGATGGGAGTGGTAGTCACAGCTCAACATCCCTCACCCACATGGCCCAGCAAGCTAGCACTGAAGCATGCACACCTCACAGGGAGTGAAAAGCCACTCCAAAGATGTCTGACACTGGCCTCAGCTGTGGGGAGCCCAAGGCCATGCTGGGAACTGTGCACCAACAAACAACAGGACCACACTGTCAGCCATCTTGCCATTGCTGTCACACTCACACACAGTGAAGTCCACTCAAAAGGAAGGAAGTATGGGCATGCTGGGAAGGGGGGTGTAGGCAATAGCATGATGGGAGTTGCAGTCACAGACATTGGTCACCCTCACAATTGGCCCATCAACACCACTCTGAACCATGCTCACATCACAGGGTGTGGAAAACAACTGACAAGATGGCTGAAACTGGGTACTGCTATAGGGAGCACAAGGCCCTGCCGGGAACTGGGCACCAACAAACAACAGTACCGCACTGTCAGCCATCTTGCCATTGCTGTCACACTCACACACAGTGAAGTCCACTCAAAAGGAAGGAAGTATGGGCATGCTGGGAAGGGGGTCGTAGGCAATAGCATGATGGGAGTGGTAGTCACAACTCAACATCCCCCACCCACATGGCGCAGCAAGCTAGCACTGAAGCATGCACACCTCACAGGGAGCGAAAAGCCACTTCAAAGATGTCTGACACTGGCCTCAGCTGTGGGGAGCCCAAGGCCATGCTAGGAACTGTGCACCAACAAACAACAGGATCACACTGTCAGCCATCTTGCCATTGCTGTCACACTCACACACAGTGAAGTCCACTCAAAAGGAAGGAAGTATGGGCATGCTGGGAAGGGGGTGTAGGCAATAGCATGATGGGAGTTGTAGTCACAGACATTGGTCACCCTCACAATTGGCCCATCAACACCACTCTGAACCATGCTCACATCACAGGGAGTGGAAAACAACTGACAAGATGGCTGACAATGGTGCTCTGTTGTGGGGAGTACCAGGCCCTGCTGGGACCTGGGCACCAACCAACAGCAGGACACCACTGACTGACATCCTGGGAGTCAACCTGAACCCACTGCAAGGGTGGCATGCTTCATGGTGGGATAACTGGGCTGGGTGGAGAAGGAGGGCCGGATGTCCACCAAATACAACCAATGCTGGCCATGCACACACCTCAACATTCACATTTAAATGTGTCAGGTTTGCAGGACAATGTGCTACAGCAATATCAACCTCTTACTGTGACAACTTAGGTCAATGCAATGTACAGGGCCGCATCCAGAGGTACAGTCACAACTGTCAGGTGTGTGAACCATTGATGCCTGTAGAAACATAACATACATTGTGTGTCTCTTCCAAAAACAGGTGATGGTGGAGACACAGCAGCAGACGATGAGGAGTCCCAGTCCCAGGCACCGGGGGACACTGAGCGCACTGGTGTGGAACAGCCTCTGCCCTCCTCGGATGGCGAAGACCCACCTGGCCCCTCCGGCGTGAGTCATCATGCAGCACCAGCAGGACCAACATCTGCACCCCCTGCACCCACTCCTCCAACAACTGCCAACACACAGACCACCCCCGCCGACACGGACAGACCAAGGACCACCAATGACAACAGCACAGGGACCCTGGCCCAACGTCGAGCTACGGACAACGACCCCAGTAACAACCCCCAAGGGGGCCTAGGGACACCTGTGCATGCCACCGCAGGTCCCGCACGTGTGGCCAGGGGTGGTGGGAGGGGTGGTAGACATAGGTCGCTGTTTGAAGAGGGGTCTGGACTGCATGATGACCCACAACTGGTACGCATTGCTGATGCGTACCAGAATAGCACCGGAGAGGTCAGACAGGTAGTGGGGATCCTCAAGGACATTCAACAGCAGCAGGCTGCCCATTATGCCCGCTTGGACTCACACATGTCCCGTGTGGAGACACACATGGCCCGTGTGGAGACACACATGTCTGGCATGGAGTCCAAGTGGGACACATTGCAAGAACTGACAGCGGTGCATAGGGACATATTGACATGCCTCTGCCAGATTAGCACCAACATGGCCACACCTCCCTGTGTGCCCACAACATCTGGTGCTGCAACACCTGCAACTGCCACAGGGAGGGAGGAGGACTCTGGCGGAGAGTCCCCTGCACCGCATCAGCCTGCACGTGAGGGTCCCCCCCCCAAGAAGAGGGGTCGTCCGAGGAAGGAAAACTGAGAGGTCGATGGCCATGTACATCCCCCATTAAGCCAACACCTGTTCTGGAAATTCTCCTTTGTGTGCAAACTGTTCACCCTGTCGGATGCAACACAACTCACCCACATGACATGGGGAGTTCAAGTTTGACCAATGTATCAGATCACTGTTGACTTTACTCTGGACATTTCTGCTACCAAGACTTCCAACTCACCTGGGAACTTTGGATCACAATCCCATTGTACAGCACCCACCATCCTGTGCACTAACCTCACACATGTATGTAATAAACTCACCAATACACCATACTTGCCTCTGTTGTGATTCCAACGTTGTTATTGTCACGGAGATGATGATCTGCCAAATGACACCGTGCATGCTATCTGCCACAGCAAGTTCAATACCGTCATGTGAGTCATGGCGACGTGACACATATGAGGGAGACACACCACTAGGGCTACACAACACATAGACACCAGGGCCATCGGACTCATCGCCTACACTGATGTTGCCAGGAAATATTGTGGAATGCACAGACACCACACCTATTCAGAGTCTGTGTTAACTAGCCCACATGTGCAGTAAGCAAATGTCAGTCAGATGTGTGACCACAGACAACGCACATCCCAAAGTGAAGCACAGGTTTATTACACATTTGCAACATGTTGTTTCCACTACAGATGCAAGGTAATCCCACGTGGCAGTGGCCACACAGTCAACAAGTGTAGAAGAAAGAAAGTCCAGGGGTGTGGGGCACATCACCTGTAGGGAAACGACTGCTTCCACCCTGGAAGTTGAATCATGGTGTTGGGGGATCCGAGTTGACCAAACAACTCTGAAAGCACCCTGTGAAGGACAGACATGACACACAGTCAAAAGCACTGAAGAACAGGACAGAACTGCAATACTCATGCCCAATACATGTCACAAGATACCTACACAAAACCAAGTTAGCATGTCAACACTGTTGGGGAGTACAGACTACCTGTAAGGACACATCGCTGCACGCATCCAGTCAAGTAGCACATGGCCACACTCAAACAGCAACAGAGCACCACCAACACATATCATGCAAACTCAAATCATTGACATGACATCTCTGGATACTCACATTCAGCTGAAGAAGTTGGTGATGAGCTGTGTGCGACATCACCCTCATCATCATCATCATCACTGGCATCGTGGCCCAGGCCAGGATCCTCCACAGGTGGCGGATGTTGGTCATCGTCATCCAGGATGAGAGGCAACTCCTTCCGCACTGCCAGGTTGTGTAGCATGCAGCAGACGATGACAATCTTGCACACCTTTGCTGGGGCATATGGGAGGGCCCCTCCTGTCTTGTCCAGGCAGCGGAAGCGGCTCTTCAGGAGACCAAATGTCCGCTCGATCACTCTCCTAGTCCGACCATGTGCCTCATTGTAGCGCATCTGGGCTGGTGTCACAGGGTTCCTGAGGGGTGTCAGCAACCACGGCATGTTGGGGTATCCGGAGTCACCTACAGACAGACAATTGCACATTAGCTGAGTTGGAAAAGAGTGCGGAATACAACATAGCAGAACACACACAATGGTACAAAGTCAGTACACACCGACAAGCCAGGCACGCTGGTTCCGCATCTGTGACATCATCCTCGGGATGCGACTACTCCTCATCACGAAGGCATCGTGTGCCGAACCAGGGAAACGTGCACACACATGTGAGATGCTCATATCTGCAAGACATACCACCAGAGCATTGATCGAGTGATAATGTTTACGGTTCCTGTATGCCTGCTCATGTGCCTGTGGTGGTACCAAAGCCACATGTGTCCCATCAATGGAGCCAATGACATGTGGCATCCTCCCCAGGGCATAGAAGTCACTCTTGACGTCAGTGAATTGTTGACGTTTAGGGAAATAGATGTACTGGTTCAGGCATCTCAACATTGCCTCCAAAATATCGCGTAGCACACGGCTGAACATAGTCTGTGACATCCCACCAGCAGACGCCACAGTGTGTTGAAAGGTACCGGTGGCAAAGAAGTGTAGGGCTGCCATCACCTTCACCTTGGGGGTCAGCGCTGTAGGGTACGGCCGGCCAGGTTGCAAATGTGGGGCCATGCGCACTGCCAAATCCTCAATCAGCTGCTTGGTGAAGCTGTACCGTCGGATGCAGTCACGTTCCAGCATCGTTGCAAGGTCAGGGAATGGTCTATGGACAGCTGGTGCCCTGCAGTGCATAGGTGAAGAAAGAAAGATTGTCAGTCACCCCACATATGTGGCATAGACCAGACTCAATATCACATGATACATCATTACGAGACACAAGTACATGATGTGTGTGCCGTTCCGTAAGGACATGAATGGCACCGAAATGGACAACATCTAACATCACAGTTCAACATGTGTCCTCAACAAGTCCCAGGTTGTGCTATGGGATATCATTAGGCTGTGTCACAGTACCCATGTACTGCTGTCACGTTCCAAACACACACCACAGTGACATGTGAGGACAGATGTGCCCCAGGCATCACAGCTCATTGACAGGTAGATTCCCAGGGACCCTGTATTGCCACATGGACACTGGCATGACATGATGCATCATGAATACACCACAGCAAAACAACCATGACCCCCACAGGTAGTGGTCCCTGTTGCCTCGGCAGGACAGACATGGACGTCTGTGACACACACACGCACAACATCAAAGTCCATGCACAAACAACATGGATGTGGAGACTGTCTCCCATTGTGCACATGGAATCAGAGACATTGTAAACACAACATGCACACAGACTGTGGAGGGCCATCACTATTGTGGCAATGGGTCACCCTGTGACGTACATACCGTCCCACATGGGACTCAGGGGGTATGTGACATGACATACACATACACAACCGTGAAATGTGACCATGCCACATGCTCTGAAATGAACAGTTGCACATCACAGTGGTCATGTGCACAACACACAAAGGATCCTGTCCCCATGAACACGTGCACAGCCTGGGAGTGGCTGCCCCCAAGTGCCACCCCAAAAACCACATGTTGACCCCCATACACAGAAAAGGTAATGCAGCCTTACATGCCTTAGGATACAGTGTGGACAGGCGGTGGTGTTGTCGGTGTGCCACCGAGTCACTGGCAAGTATATGTTACTGGCATACGTTCACCAGTGACAAGCATGGTGACATATGCGAGTGACCTGTACAGGGAAGCGTCGTACAGCAATGGACCGATCGGTGTGCACGCACTGGCCATTGAATCTGTTGTGAGCGGGTACGCGTTGTACCCGGAATACGCGTTGTACAGCAATGGACCGATCGGTGTGCACGCACTGGCCATTGAATCTGTTGTGAGCGGGTACACGTTGTACAGCAATGGACTGATCGGTGTGCACGCACTGGCCATTGAATCTGTTGTGAGCGGGTACGCGTTGTACAGCAATGGACCGATCGGTGTGCACGCACTGGCCATTGAATCTGTTGTGAGCGGGTACGCGTTGTACCCGGAATACGCGTTGTACAGCAATGGACCGATCGGTGTGCACGCACTGTCCATTGAATCTGTTGTGAGCGGGTACGCGTTGTACCCGGAATACGCGTTGTACAGCAATGGACCGATCGGTGCGCACGCATTGGCTATGGCCTGGCATGGCAACGGACGCATTTTCGAACCTTTAACGAGTCTGATGCAGTGAATTCAGTTGGCTACCCACAACAATGTTGCAAATTCATGGGTGTCATGAAGTTGAACTTTTGAAGGATGCTGTGGGCGTGTGTAAGTGGTGCAATTCCATGGATTGGCCAGATTCAGAAGATGCAAACGACTTGGACCTATCACTTTGGACACATGGGACAGTATCTGCCTCAGCAGCACACATATAATGCTGGTTGTTCCCCTGAGAGCTCACTTGCCTGCACTACATGCTCCAGGACAACATCTGCCACCACCACTGCTGCTGTCTCTGCATCCTCTGGATCCTGCAATGGCACGTACTGTGGAGAGAGCCCCAGCCTTCAGCACTGAGGAGAACCAGGCCCTGCTGGACAGCCTCCTTCCACAGTACAGCAAGCTGTATGGGAAACCAGGGGAGCAGGTGAGTGTGCTGTCCACTGCCTTACAAATGTGCATGTTGTCTGACTAGCCAGACTTACAGTCTGCACGCCACTGGCTAGCAGGCTCACTGAGTAGTTGTCACCCCCATAGTGTGTAGTTACATGCACTGAACAGGTATAGTGCAGTAACAGTGCATTTAAACAAGGTTTGACTTCCCAGGCAATGATACCATGTAGTAACTGCTGGCAAACTGTTCATAGCCATCCTTGCACTGCCCGTGTACATCATGTGCCCCTGTGATTGAGACATGTATATCCAAATGTGTGATGCAACGATTTGTTGCATGTGTAGTAATGGCCTTTACACTTTGTCATCCTCACAGGTTGATGCCCACCAGAAGCAGGAAATATGGCTGGACATCGCCCGGGCAGTTAGGTCTGTGGGGGTCTACAAGCACCGGATCCGCAACTGCCAGAAGAGGTGGCAGGACCTTCGGGCTGGACCCGGAGGATCGCAAGGGTCCAGCTGAAGCTGTCGCCTCCTCGCAGGAGGGGCGGACACCGGACCCTGACCCCCCACATGCTCAGGATCCTGGCGGTGGTCTTCCCTGATCTGGATGGGCAGCTGAAGGGCAGACAGCAGCAAGGAGGGGTGAGTCCATGACTGCACTGTGAGCTTTGTCTGACATGCTATGTGCCCTCCTCTGGCCTGGTTAAACTTCAACAGTACGTCAGTTATGTGGTCCAGGACCCATGTCCCTCAATTGTGCACTGCCCACTCCTCATCTGATACCCAGGTGTGGCCCTTACAGTCAGGAAATTGTGTCACTTGGGTACTGTGTCCTTGCATTTTGCTTCGCTCAAGGTGGGGGACAGCATTTGTTCCCGTAACTCTGTGGTGGGCTTCATGGGGGGTCCATTGCTTACACAATGCCTGAGTACTGACATGTAATCTGCGTGTTACTTTGATATGTGGTCCAATTGCTGATCTGATTCACCACATGTGCCTGGGGTATTTGGCACACACCCATGCTGCGGGTGGGAACAATGTTTGGGCCTCAGGAGTATGTATATCAAGTGTGTCACACATGCTTAGCCACCTGCCTACTGTCCAGGGCTCATCCCTCTTTCACGTGGAGCAGGACAGTCATGCCTACTCCAGGCCATACAATACACTCTGTACTCCCACTCCCGTGTATCAGCTGACACGTTGTGCTCAGTGAAATGTTCCCTCAGGTTTCTGCCTCTGTGTCATTGTGCTGTGGCTTCGTTGTCAGGACTACTGGGGTGTTTATCGGATATGGCTCAGCATGCCACCGGAGATGTGACCATAGGAGACGATACTTGTGTGACATATAGGTGTTTGATCACTTGACTGTGCAGACTGGGGTATGCGAATGTGAAGTTCAGGCAGTTGTTTCCCATTCACAGCAGATTGTGAGGTGCTCAGGTTCCGAGGGTTGTGTTTCATGTCTCCCATATGTCCAATTGGTATGACGTGGACAAATGAGAGTTCAGATGATGTGGTTTGTGGGGGATGGACATGTGCACTTGTCAGCTACAGGACTTGCATTCCCCAAGACCTAGGATTGTGACACAGTGCAGACTGTTGTTGTCTGGCTGCCCTGCCCATGTGACTGGAGACAGTGATGTATGACTTTGCAGGCATGCCTGTGCCATGGCATTAAACTTCCTATGTGTGATCCTGCAGGGGAGTGACATGTGCTACATGCACCCCATTGTGGCATTGACTATCAGGACATGGGTGCATCATGGTGTCTGGTGCTGGTATGCATCACATGCATTGCAAAATAGACTCTGGCCATCCCTTTATCCGGACATCTGTACTGACTCAGTGGCAGGAGTTGTGATGTGTGCATGTTCACATACTTCACTGTGTTCTCTGCACTGTCCAACTACTGTGTAGGTGGTGCATGTGTCCACACTGGGGTATTGCCATCCGACAGACACCAGACAGATGGGTGCAAGGCCAGGAGGGATGTGAGTGCCATGGTTGACCATCAGACTGACAATTGGCTTCTCCTACTCTGTTTGGGCACTTTTGGCAATGTTCAACTAAGGATGCCAGGGCTTGGTCTGTAATGTGCTGTACTTACTGTGGTGTGTGTGGTCAGTGCAGGTGACTGATGTTTGTCTGTTTCCCTATTGTTTGCAGTTACATCCACGGCCACAGGAGGGGACAGCTCCACGGACCAGGAGGAGCCGCAGAGCCAGACTGGGTCAGCAGCAGAGGAGTGGTCGGAGGGACCCATTGGCACGGAGGGTGAGGGGAGCCACACCGAGGAGTCCTCAGCACCATCCACCTCAGCTGAGGACCACAGCAGCTCGGAGGATGACTCCCTTGTGGAGGCGGGTGTCAGCAGCCACCACACCCCAGCTAGTATTGCTGTCCCCGCCACCACCACCACCGCCCTCCCATCGGCTCCCATTCCAGAGGTCTGTGGAGGCTCCCGTGTTCGGGAGCATGTCTCCTTCGTGCCAGGCACCGCACCCCCTGCCCCTGTGTCCCCTACTTCCCTGAGTGAGGAGTCTGTGTACCTACTTCGCCAGCTCCATGTAGGGCAGACAGCAATGCTGAGTGTCCTCCATGCCCACACCACTCTGTTGACTCAGCTGGTGTCGTTCATGGAGGGCATCTCATCGGGCATGTCTGCCCTACAGAGGAGCAATAGGTCCATTGACTCCTCCCTGACGACAGCAGTGACCCTCCTCCAACAGTCCCTCACCCCTCCTACCTCTGCCCCATCCACACTTCCTGGCACCCTACCTGACCCAAGCACATGCACACCTGCACATTCACCCAAACACACAGACACGAGCAGCACAGACACACCCACTACAAAAACAAGACGTGCACGCAGGCATCCTCAGGGGACTGATACCACACCCACAGGGGATGGGGGACAGACACACACACAGGCATCCACAGTCACTCCGCAGTCCTCCGATACCTCTCCCTCCAAGGCCCCTTCCCTTGCCTCACCTACAACCCCACCTACACAGCGGCTCTTCCTCTGTGACCTCGGCCTCTTCCCCTCCAATCCAGCTGATCCAGCATACAGGGGGAAGAGGAAGTCCACCCACACAGAGGGGAGTGCCCCTCACCCCCGGACACCCTCCCCCAGGCGCAGACAGACTGAGGCCCCCATCCGCAAGTCCCCCCAGACCCGGAAGAGCAAGACCCCGCCGCCGCCCTGCGGCTCAACCACCAAGTCTCATTCCTCCATCCCTCAGGCCCCCACTCCACAGGTGCCCCCACCACACCCTGCCCCAGGTTCCCCCACCCACAGATACACCATCCCCAAAATGATCCGGCCTTCTCCCCCTGCCACTTGCTCTTCCAGCACCACACCCCCCGCTGCGCATGTCTGTGCCACTGGTGTGGAGACGGTGTCCTCCCCCTCTGTCCTGCCCACCTTACCTGAACCCCATTCTACTCCCCTGGAGATAGGCACTGCAGTGGAGTCCACTACCACCCTGTCTGACTTGGGCACTGCAGTGGGGAACCTGTCCACTCCATCTGCACAGCCCACTGCAGTCGTGCCGGCACCCACACCATCTGACTCATGCCCCCCAGTTGTGCCGGCACACACCATGTCAGACACCTCCACTGCAGTTGTCAGTGACTCTCCAGCACCCACCACCCCTTCCCTGCCTCCTTCTGGGGAGCCCTGATCCTGTCCCTGCGGTGCCTGGCCTGCCCCCCGTATGCCCCTCCGAGGGGAATGTCCCTGGTGTGTAGCAGTGCAGGCATGCAAAGGGTGACATCTGGCATTGTCACCCTGTTTGGACTCTGATTATGGACTGGCCATTGGCCTTTGTTATATTTCTGGACTTTCACTTCTTCACACAATTATGCTGAATAAAGCTACTTTCTGTTCTCTAGTGGTTTTGCTTCTGATGTACATGATGTTGATGATGCTAACCGTGCCCTTGCTGCAGTGATGGTGATTTTTGATGTCAGGAAAATGAAGTGTTACTGTGCAGGACCCCATGTGGTCCAGGGGGAATGTGTCCTATCCTTTTGTGTATCCATGTCATCCTTTGCAGCAATATGAGGGTGTCATGTTTTCAATATTTGGCAATGGGATTTCCTACTTACATTTGCAATATCACATCTGTGGCTTACACCCCTGCACATCTGTTGTGCTTGCCATTGTTCAATTAGTCTATTTCCCTGACCGTGTGGCCATCTCCACTGGACATGCAAGTTTGGGCATCAATGGGGAAGGACTCATCTGTGTTATCAGTGCAACTTGCTATACATGTGTGTTGGATCTGTGCTGATGATTTCGGTGACACTCCCATGACCAGGCTGATATGACGGGAGCCTTCATTTTGTGCTAATTGTTGACTGTGTGACCAAGTGTTCTGCTGACATGATAGAGCCCTACTGAGACAACGTATGGCACAGCTTTCCTTACACAGGAGTGGAGTCCCCTCATGGCAGTGTGTAATTCTGTGACATTGCCTGAGCACAAGGTGTGTGTTGTGTGAGCATGTCTATGTGTGTTCACTTCCATCTTGCTAGGCAGGCTGGGATCCCTAGTGATGTTCCTGTTTGTGATGCTTGCTGAGTTGACCTATGTTCCCCCAAAGTCTTCTCCCTGGGTTCTCCGTGATGTGGGTGCATGGCACATTACTGGTCATCAGGGTGTCACCCATAGGTGTGTTTGCTGTCAGGGCTGAGTTTGTGGGCAAACGCAGATGGGACACAGTCAGGATTCCCCTTGGCACTTGTTGGTTACACCTGTCATGTAATTTCCAGTTTGTGTTATCTTTCAGTGATTGTGACACATTGTGTGTGTGACTGCTGCCACTCGTCAGGGTCAGAGCTGCAATGTTGGAAGTTGTCTATGTGTGTTCTTTGTGGGTGACCTTGGCTTCTTCATTGGTGTGTGACTGTGGCCGGGATCCCATTGGTTGGTGTGGTATTGACGTCATGTCCATGTACGGCGTACGGTGCAGTGTGTCAGACATTCAGGAGTCTTGTTGACTGGCCATGTGTGATGGGTTTCTGCACCTTAGTTCCCAACACCACCCCTGGGATTGTCATGGGTGCATGTGCAATGTCACCAGTGCATGTGAGCTTCACTGCTGCACATTGGTGTAGGTCGAGGTGTGTGGTGTTGAGTGTGTGCAGATGTGAGTTGTTGCACGGCTAGACCCCTGACTCCATTATTGGCCTTGGCTGACAGGCCGTGCTGATTGATTTGTGCTTGTGTAGGTGTGATGTTAGTTTGTTGCTCAGGACACATGACTGTGGTTCACAGTGTGAACGACATCTAGCTTTGTCATCACAGTGGGATTATCATGCGGCGCAGGGTCACCACATTGTGGGGACCCTGGGGGTAATGCTATTTGGGTCTGTGTCTTGCTGTGTTAGTTGCTGCTCCTACAAGCTTGTGTGACATGTGTAATTTGGGCTCCCTCTCATTTAACAATGCCTGATTGCCCACATAGGGGATTCGGATCCATGAGTTACTTTTGTGTGGCACTGTATGCGCATCTGTGTGATTGGTATTCATGCCTCATCATGTGTTGTGTGGTTGCCTGGGGACACTGGCACACCCCCCCCATCACCTGCTGTGTTTGATATGCAGTGTGGGGCTGCCTGTTTGTGTTTGTGCATCTGCACCACTGCATTGGCATATCTTTAGTGTGCCATTGGCTGTATGTTGTTTGGTGGGTTTCACCTGCTGTCCCTGGTACTCCTAGGTCATCAGTCAGCACAATGATCATGGTTTGTGTGTCCCATTGCTGCCATGGTATGGTATCTGTTCACCTCACATCTACAGTCTCCACAGGATATCTACATTTATGTGCCCATTGGTGCAGATATGTGGTTCTGCATTATGATGGTCATTTATGTCATTGTGTTATTGATGAATGTTGACAGTGTCAGCCCCCATGGGTGATGTTTGTCTGCACATGGCCAAAGGTATGTCTTATTTGCACTGCACTGTTTGCCTCACCCAATCTATGTTGCTATGGGACACAAGCACTACTTTGCCACTGATGTGTTTGTTGTTCTGTGACCAGGAATCATCCATGCTGTTTGGCAGTTGCAGCTTTTACCATGGCCACACTTACCTTTTGGTCGCTGTGATGATGGGGGTTTAGACCCCATTGCCACAATGTTCAAAATGTGCTTCAGCTATGGACCCCACACTTACCTTTTGGTCACTGTGATGATGGGGGTTTAGACCCCATTGCCACAATGTTCAAATGTGCTTCAGCTATGGACCCCACACTTACATTTTGGTCACTGTGATGATGGGGGTTTGGACCCCATTGCCACAATGTTCAAAATGTGCTTCAGCTATGGACCCACACTTACCTTTTGGTCACTGTGATGATGGGGGTTTGGACCCCATTGCCACAATGTTCAAAATGTGCTTCACCTATGGACCCCACACTTACCTTTTGGTCACTGTGATGATGGGGGTTTAGACCCCATTGCCACAATGTTCAAAATGTGCTTCAGCTATGGACCCCACACTTGCCTTTTGGTCACTGTGATGATGGGGGTTTAGATCCCTTTGCCACAATGTTCAAAATGTGCTTCAGCTATGGACCCCACACTTACCTTTTGGTCACTGTGATGATGGGGGTTTGGACCCCATTGCCACAATGTTCAAAATGTGCTTCAGCTATGGACCCCACACTAACCTTTTGGTCACTGTGATGATGGGGGTTTGGACCCCATTGCCACAATGTTCAAAATGTGCTTCAGCTATGGACCCCACACTTACATTTTGGTCACTGTGATGTTGGGGGTTGGACCTCATTGCCACAGTGGTCATGGTCTGCTTGCATTGTGGAGGCCACACACATTTATGTGTGACACATGTGATAGGGGGTCACATTGTATGTTCAATTTCATGTTCAGTGTTGTAGGCATTTCACACAGTCTACACACGCTTGTCATGGTGTTGGGGGGATGTCTTTTTCTTACATTTCTTATGTTGGAGTATGCTGGTTGTGTTATGCATTACCCATCCTATGAGTAGGGGTGGTGTTGGTGGTAGGCATCCAGCCCCCTATGTGTGGGGATGGTAGTAGTGACAGGTATCCAGCCCCCCATGGGTAGGGGTGGTGGCAGTGACAGGTATCCAGCCCCCCATGAGTAGGGGTGGTAGTAGTGACAGGTATCCAGCCCCCCATGAGTAGGGGTGGTAGTAGTGACAGGTATCCAGCCCCCCATGGGTAGGGGTGGTGGTAGTGGTAGGCATCCAGCCCCCCATGGGGAGGGGTGGTAGTAGTGACAGGTATCCAGCCCCCCATGGGTAGTGGTAGGCATTCTGCCCCCCATGAGTAGGGCTGGTAGTAGTGGTAGGCATCCAGCCCCCCATGGGTAGGGGTGGTAGTAGTGACAGGTATCCAGCCCCCCATGGGTAGGGGTGGTAGTAGTGACAGGTATCCAGCCCCCCATGGGTAGGGGTGGTGGTAGTGACAGGTATCCAGCCCCCCATGGGTAGGGGTGGTGGTAGTGACAGGTATCCATCCCCCCATGAGTAGGGCTGGTAGTAGTGGTAGGCATCCTACCCCCCATGGGTAGGGGTGGTAGTAGTGACAGGTATCCAGCCCCCCATGGGTAGTGGTAGGCATTCTGCCCCCCATGAGTAGGGCTGGTAGTAGTGGTAGGCATCCAGCCCCCCATGGGTAGGGGTGGTAGTAGTGACAGGTATCCAGCCCCCCATGGGTAGGGGTGGTAGTAGTGACAGGTATCCAGCCCCCCATGGGTAGGGGTGGTGGTAGTGACAGGTATCCAGCCCCCCATGGGTAGGGGTGGTGGTAGTGACAGGTATCCATCCCCCCATGAGTAGGGCTGGTAGTAGTGGTAGGCATCCTGCCCCCCATGGGTAGGGGTGGTAGTAGTGACAGGTATCCAGCCCCCAAGGGTAGGGGTAGTAGTAGTGACAGGTATCCAGCCCCCCATGGGTAGGGGTGGTGGTAGTGACAGGTATCCAGCCCCCCATGAGTAGGGGTGGTAGTAGTGACAGGTATCCAGCCCCCCATGGGTAGTGGTGGTGGTAGTGGTAGGCATCCAGCCCCCCATGGGTAGGGGTGGTAGTAGTGACAGGTATCCAGCCCCCCATGGGTAGGGGTGATAGTAGTGGTAGGCATCCTGCCCCCCATGAGTAGGGGTGGTAGTAGTGACAGGTATCCAGCCTCCCATGGGTAGGGGTGGTGGCAGTGGCAGGTATCCAGCCCCCCATGAGTAGGGGTGGTAGTAGTGACAGGTATCCAGCCCCCCATGGGTAGGGGTGGTGGTAGTGACAGGTATCCAGCCCCCCATGGGTAGGGGTGGTGGTAGTGACAGGTATCCAGCCCCCCATGGGTAGGGGTGGTGGTAGTGACAAGTATCCAGCCCCCCATGAGTAGGGGTGGTAGTAGTGACAGGTATCCAGCCCCCCTGAGTAGGGGTGGTGTTGGTGGTTGGCATCCATGCCCCTATGGGTGTATATGGCATTGCTGATAGCCATCCTGCACCTATGGTTCTGCTGTTGCTGGTGTAAGTAATTTCTGCATCCCTATGTGTGTGTGTAATGTGTCGGGTACGTGTCGTTTGTTTGTGTGGTGGGTGTTTGACTTACCTTCTGCGCCGAACGCGTCCGTACCGGTTCCGGTAATAGATGTAGAGTATTGGTAGGACTTGCGCGATGGGATTCATGGTTGGTTCGTCTCGTTCGGGTTTCTCGTGGCTTCGACTCATACTCGTCGCTGGCTTGTTCGTCTTGTAGCCGTGGATCGTCTTGTGGCGCGAATCGGAGCTTATGTACAGCTCTCCCGGATGCTCTGACGTGCCGGACGTAGCGACGTGTTGTGCGCGTACGGAATGCGCATCGTACTAGTCCGGCCATAAGGTGCTGTGTATTTGGTTCCGTGCGACTCGATTGGACGTTTACGGATCCGGCTCAGGCGGGGAACAGGAGCTGAAGTGGGTGAGTACGACTCGCTCGGAATCTGGGCTGTTATGCGCATCGTACTTGTTCATTCGGACGACTGTCCGAATCGGTCAGGAAACACGCGTTCGGCTTGGTTTTTTTCCGGACGAATACTGTTAGGTGCGCTTCCGGCCGAGATCGGAATCGACCCCTTAGTGTAGTGGTAATGTTTATTGTAAGGAGAGATGAGGGAGGTATATGTATTTAGTAAATGTGTTTTAGGTAGGTTTGATGTGTTTTTACAAACTAATTTCCGCCATTACATGTTGCAGTAGTAGTTCCACGTCAGGTCTTTTATTTCTAAAACTACATTTGTTTGGTTAAGTGGTTAATGGTATATATATTAAACACTTAATGAAACAAAAGTGTTTTGAAATGTGTTCCTTTTTGGTTTAGCGGTACGTTGTTTAATAAATAACACATTTTTATCAGTTTCGTGGTTAGATGTATTTAAACTTTGGTTAAACTGTAATACACTTTGGATGTGTTCATACATTTTTTTCTACAGGACTTTGGCTCTAGATGGATTTAATTTTGGAATTTGGTGCGTTTTTCTATGTAAAAAAAAAATATTTTCGGGATTTTTTTTGGGGGTTTCCTTATTTTGGATTTCTAGCGATATCGAAATGTTATTGGATTTCGATTAGAAGTGGATTGCAACGTTGGAATTTGTTGCGTTTTTTCAGAAAAAAAAAAAAAAATCGGGATTTTTTTATTGGGTGCGTATTTTCACATATGCACTTATTTAAGTGTGCATATTAATATATTTTTCATCCGGTGATGGATTTTTTAAATGGATTTGCTGTTATTTACTATGGATTAAAGGACTCTTGGTGAAATAATCAATGGAATGTAAGTCCAAGAGTTGAAGATAGAAAACTTCTGAAGGTAAGAAGACCCGACTTTTATTTTTAATTTTAATATTTTTTAATATGATCAATTGAATTAGTAGGAGTTGTTTTAGGGTAAAACAGACAAGTAAAATAAATGTGTTTTAAAAGTGTAGGATGTGTGCAAGATTATCAAGGTAGTCTGAAGCCACTGTCAACGAAAATTGTTGAATTACACCCAATAGTCTTTCTGACATTTCCTTAGTTCTGGTAGAAATACGTGGGTTCAGACTACCTGTTAATGATTGCGCCATTCTCATTTCTTGGAAACTTTGCTCCTTCTTCAAAATTTCCCAAAAATTATAGAAATTAGGGTGAGGTTTGCCAATTGCTTTGTTGAAGGAGTTGTGCCATCCCTCTATGGCATTGTTTGTTTTGCTCCTCCTTCTAAGCAGGTCGAGTAACAGTTCCACCAGTCCACATGGAAACGTGGTCTCCTTCTGTGACCCGACCTGCTTAGATGGCCAATCCATGTGTCTTCAAAATAATTTAGTATAGGTGCCAATTTATCTTCATTTGCTGTAAAATATTCAGATTCAGTAATTGAAGTGTAGTATTCGTCTACACTGTCAGGAGGAACAAAGCAAAGTGCATTTAGTTTTTGAGTTCAAACTGTAGTTTACTGTCTGATATATAATCCTCAATTAAGGATGTTTTTTGAAGTTTGCGCCAATATGCCTGAGAAAAGTGAAAGAAACATCCTTGAATTTGGGTTTCTGGATAGGTTTTTGTAATTGTATTAATCATAGATATTTCAAAGTCAATTATTACTTTTCTAGGGCTTTTGTTAGATGTTTTAGATTTTATCACTGATAAAAATTCAGTGTATGTTGAGGATTGTTTATCAGGCAGTAAACTGTATACTAAGGGAATTACTGTATTGTTAATGTATGCGTGAATAGTGTATATTTGGTTGAATGGATGGGGAGTGCTTTTAAACGTTCCATCCATCATCCAAATATCATTGTTTTCTAACCGTACTAAATTTTGTGGTGTGCTGAATATTAGGATTCTCTTTTGAGGGTTTTCGTTATCATGCAATAGGAAAGGTTCATTAGAAGCAGTAACAGAGAGTTCAGGTGGAATTATAATGTCAGAGTATGTTTGGGGTGTTACTCTTTGTGGGTTACTTGTCTGTTTTTGATGTTGAATAATTCTTCTCAAATTAGGTATTGTGGGCATACTACTTGCAACATGTGGGGGAATTTGTTGTGATACCTCCCTTAAAAGTGAACCACAGGGTTCATTGGAGGTGGATGCAATATCTTTAATTTCATTTATTCTTTCACGAACTTCAATCTCCATTGCAGAGGCAGAGTGGTTATGGTCTGTGGTCCTTAAAACAGTGTCACCAAGAGTAACCGCTCTGCCTGTGCAATGGGTTGAGTAATATTGCACACACCTCCAATGACATCTGGGTTCAGATAGTCTCTCCTTACAATAAACATACCCACTATGGTTCAGCAGCCTGTTCCCTCTTTTGCTTTGGATGTATTTTGCTTCTTTGGATGGTGTTGCCATTTTTTTCCTGTAAAGAGAAGAAAGAAATAAACAATGTTATTTATTTAAAATTTAGTGATATATACCTGTTTAGAGGGAAAATGACAGTATGTTTATATTGAGTTTTTCATAGTTTACAATGTATGCATTTTCAATATCTGGTTATTGTTTTTATTTTGATGTATCTCTATTTTTGTTGTATTTCATCATAAACAATCCTGCTTTATTGGGAGGAAGGAAATTTAATTAATTGTATAGGAAAACAAATCAATTTATCTTACCTTTGAATTAGATGTTGCAATGTTCTTTTGTTTTGGAAAATTAGTTGTGGTTTTCTGTGTTTCTGAAAATAAAAATATATTTTGAGTTTTATTAGGTATATGTAGTTTACTGGTGAAGTTTCCTAGTGAGAATACAGTAGTTCTTTATATTTGTTGGGTTTCGTTTTTGTAATCTTCCGTTTATAAAACATTTTAGGTTGTTTTTCCTTTTATTTAATATTTTGAGTTGTTTTGTGGTCTGAAAAAGATTACAGAAAATTAATGTTAGTGTATTAAAAATTTGTTACCTAATTTCTCTGAAATATAATAGCATATTTTTGGTTAAGGGACAATATAATCGTGTTTTATAATTATATACAATGAACATTTTTTGATGCCAAGACTTAAATTTGTGTTTATCTGTCAACATTTCTTATTCAAGTATAATCAATTTATTTACCTGTTATATGTCTTTTTGTGTGGGAGATAAAATATTATTTTCTGGAAAATAATTTCAGTACAGTTTAAAATGTAAACTAATTATTGATGTGGAAATTACCTTGCTTTGGTTTGTTTTTTTCTTATTGTTTGAAGGTTTGAAAGCTGGAAAAAAAATTGAACATTGTTAATATTTTATGTTGATGATGTATTTTGTGTTTGTATGTTTTCTCATTTATTTGCTTCTTCTTAGTTGGTTATATTTGAGAGAATTACCTTGGTATATGATTTTGCTGCTGTCCAGTGGATTTTGAGATTTCTTTGTTGAGATGTTGTTTATTTTTGATGTTGTATTGCAGTAATCTGTTGATATAAAAAAAAATTAGAGTAGGAATAGTAATTTTAACTTTTTAATATTATGCATGTTTATTGAAAGAAGCAGCTTTTGGAGTAAGAATATTTCTTTTAATCTCATCACTATCCAGCATTTTCTTTGAGTCAAACATATTTTAGAGTAGGTATAGTAATATAAATATACTAGTATTATGCACATTTTCTGAATAAAGCACCTTTTGGAGTTGGAATAGTTATTTTAACCTAAACACTATCCAGCATTTTCTGTGAGGCAAGCACCCTTTGGAGTAGGAATAGTAATTTTAACATACTACTATCCTGCACATTTTCTGAATCAAGCACCTTTTGGAGTTGGAATAGTTATTTTAACCTAAACACTATCCAGCATTTTCTGTGAGGCAAGCACCCTTTGGAGTAGGAATAGTAATTTTAACATACTACTATCCTGCACATTTTCTGAATCAAGCAACTTTTGGAGTTGGAATAGTTATTTTAACCTAAACACTATCCAGCATTTTTTGTGAGGCAAGCATCCTTTGGAGTAGGAATAGTAATTTTAACATAGTACTATCCTGCACATTTTCTGAATCAAGCACCTTTTGGAGTTGGAATAGTTATTTTAACCTAAACACTATCCAGCATTTTCTCTCAGGCAAGCACCTTTTGGAGTTGGAATAGTTATTTTAACCTAAACACTATCCAGCACTTTTTCTTAGGCAAGCATCTTTTGGAGTAGGAATAGTAATTTTAACCTAAACACTATCCAGCATTTTCTGTGAGGCAAGCACCCTTAGGAGTAGAAATAGTAATTTTAACTTACTACTATCCTGCACATTTTCTGAATCAAGCACCTTTTGGAGTTGAAATAGTAATTTTAACCTAAACACTATCCAGCATTTTTTGTGAGGCAAGCATCCTTTGGAGTAGGAATAGTAATTTTAACATAGTCCTGCACATTTTCTGAATCAAGCACCTTTTGGAGTTGGAATAGTTATTTTAACCTAAACACTATCCAGCATTTTCTCTCAGGCAAGCACCTTTTGGAGTTGGAATAGTTATTTTAACCTAAACACTATCCAGCACTTTTTCTTAGGCAAGCATCTTTTGGAGTAGGAATAGTAATTTTAACCTAAACACTATCCAGCATTTTCTGTGAGGCAAGCACCCTTTGGAGTAGGAATAGTAATTTTAACTTACTACTATCCTGCACATTTTCTGAATCAAGCACCTTTTGGAGTTGGAATAGTTATTTTAACCTAAACACTATCCAGCATTTTCTCTTAGGCAAGCATCTTTTGGAGTTGGAATAGTAATTTTAATCTAAACACTATCCAGCATTTTTTGTGAGGCAAGCAGCCTTTGGAGTAGGAATAGTAATTCTAACATACTACTATCCTGCACATTTTCTGAATCAAGCACCTTTTGGAGTGGGAATAGTTATTTAAACCTAAACACTATCCAGCATTTTTTGTGAGGCAAGCATCCTTTGGAGTAGGAATAGTAATTTTAACATAGTACTATCCTGCACATTTTCTGAATCAAGCACCTTTTGGAGTTGGAATAGTTATTTTAACTTAAACACTATCCAGCATTTTCTCTCAGGCAAGCACCTTTTGGAGTTGGAATAGTTATTTTAACCTAAACACTATCCAGCACTTTTTCTTAGGCAAGCATCTTTTGGAGTAGGAATAGTAGTTTTAACCTAAACACTATCCAGCATTTTCTGTGAGGCAAGCACCCTTTGGAGTAGGAATAGTAATTTTAACTTACTACTATCCTGCACATTTTCTGAATCAAGCACGTTTTGGAGTTGGAATAGTTATTTTAACCTAAACACTATCCAGCATTTTCTGTGAGGCAAGCACCCTTTGGAGTAGGAATAGAAATTCTAACATACTACTATCCTGCACATTTTCTGAATCAAGCACCTTTTGGAGTTGGAGTAGTTATTTTAACCTAAATACTAACCAGCATTTTCTCTCAGGTAAGCAACTTTTGGAGTTGGAATAGTTATTTTAACCTAAACACTATCTAGCATTTTCTCTTAGGCAAGCATCTTTTGGAGTTAAAATAGTAATTTTAATTTAAACACTATCCAGCATTTTCTGTGAGGCAAGCATTCTTTGGAGTAGAAATAGTAATTTTAATATATTATTGTTGTGCATATTTTCCGAGTCAAATACTTTTTGGAGTTGGAAAAGTAATTTTAACTTAAACACTATCCAGCATTTTCTCTTAGGTAAGTATTTTCTGGAGTTGGAATAGTTATTTTAACCTAAACACTATCCAGCATTTTCTCAGTGGGAAGCATAGTTTGGAGTAGGAATAGTTATTTTAACCTAAACAATATACAGCATTTTCTCACAGGCAAGAACTCTTTGGAGTAAGAACAGTGATTTTAATACATTATTATCATGCACATTTTCCGAATCAAGCAACTTTTGGAGTTGAAATAGTTATTTTAACGTAAACATTATCCAGCATTTTCTCACAAGCAAGCACCCTTTTTTGCACATTTTCTGAAACAAACACCTTTTGGAGTTGGAATAGCTAATTTAACTTAAACACTATCCAGCATTTTCTCACAGGCAAGAACCCTTTGGAGTAAGAATAGTAATTTTAATACATTATTATCCTGTACATTTTTATAATCAAATGTAAAAAAATGTTTAAACGGAAACATTATTTTAACTTTGAATATATTTTGTAAAGTGAATAATAATTATTTGTTTTGGTGAAGTCTCGTTCGTTTTAGCATTATTTACTATAAAACAACTATTTTACATTTTGTTTTAAACAAGAAAAAAAAATATGTTGTGACTTACTTTTGATATATATTGTCCCAAATAGAGTATTTAGTAAAGTTGGTTGGAGGTTGTAAAGTTTTGTAACAAACTGGAAAAAAAATAATATGTTGTAATTTTGTTTATTTGCGTCTCTAAAAACTTGTTAAATAGCTATACATTTCTATAGTTTGTAATTACCAGTTTTAGCTGGCTTTCTTCGACGAGTAGAATTTTCAAAGTGTAATCCCGCATGCAGTCTCTGGTAATTAGGTAACTACAATTTTAAAAATGGTGGATGGCTCCTTTTATACGTTTTGTTGTCTTGAACGTTATTTGAAAGTAAAATATGTTTTGCTTTTAATTTTTCTCTGTGTTTTTAATGGTGTGTGAGAATATAAATAATTATTTTGTTATGTTACTTTTCGTATCTTTTTATTTTAGTAGGTTTTAACATCCATTTTGGCTATTTCCGGGTCACAGTAATTTAATTGAAAGAGTTGTAGGACTTTTTTTTCGTATTTGTAAAACGGAACTTTTTTTGTTGTTGTTGGTATTAGTTGTGTATTATACTGTTTTTGTTATGTGAAAATTTACGATTTATTAATAGTAGTTTAATTTGTGTTATTAAGTAGTGTTTTCATGTTTGTGTATTTTTTGTGTGTTTACATAATAAAAATTTGAAAATGTCGGTTAAATGTATGTTATATAAAATGTCGTAAATAAATTAGTTTATATTAATTTTATTTTATGTTTAATTTATATGTGTATTATGCATTTTGGAAATGTTTATTAAAATTATAAAGTAAAAAAAAAAATCCTGAAAAAGTACTTGAGTATTAATTTTGTTATCCGAGTATTTTTTATTTTTATATTGGGTAATTTAATTAAATATTGTGTTATAAAATAGTATGTGTTGTAGCAATTATTTTAATAAATTTATATAAATTTTATTATCTAAATGTTTAATATTAACCCTGAGTATTAATTTTAATACTCGAGTATTAATTTTAATGCTTGTGTATTAATTTTGATTATTTACGTTTTAATAAACTTCCCCACCCAAAACCCCTGTTTTCCCTGCATCCCGCTCCAGGGGTTTATTATACAAAAAATATATATATATTGCGTTGTAAATGTGTGCGTTGTTATGGTATGCGTTGTAATGGATCATTCAATTTATTATACTACATTTGCGTTGTAATGGAATGCGTTGCAAAAACTTGCGATGTAATGGTAGTTGCGTTGTAAAAGTTGTGTTGTAAAAGCATGCGTTGTATTTGTTTGCGTTGTAACGTCATATATTCTTTGTGTAATGGTGTGGGAGGTCTTTGAAGCATAGGTTAGGTACTGGAAGGCTACTATTCCAGTATGAAAACTATGCCTTGGCATATGTACGTTTTTAGCTGGTATATGTGTGCCTAGTAGTCCCTGTCGGAGGTTGGTTAATTGAAAAGCCAGGTCTCCAGCTTCTTGCACAATTTAAAATGAGAGAAGGAAGCTCTCATGTGGAGTGGGAGACTGTTTCACACTTTAGGAGCAATCCTCCTGATCTGGTTCTGGGTATGAGTGTGATGTGTGCAAGAGTATTGCCAAGTGTAGTTGTCTGGTTGGTTGGTGGAAGGAGATGCAACTGTTCAGGTAGGTGGGGTCTTATTTTTGTAGTGCCTTGAATGTGTGTGTGTAAAGAGTTTAAAATGGGTGGGTTAGTGTATAAGGAGCCAGTGAAGCCAGTGAAGGTTTCTGAGTTGTAGTGTGATTTGAGTTCTGTGTGGGAGGTTGGGGAAGAGTCTGGCTCACAAGTTCTGTATGGTGTGTAGCCTTCTAGTGAGCTGATTAGTGTTCCTGTAGTCCTGACTAGGGCTTGAATAACAGTTTTTCTAGTGTTGCTTAGGGGCCATTTGAATATCCTCTTCAGCATCTTTAGGGTGTGCACACAGAATGCAGTGACAGCATTGACTTGAGCGGTCATGTTCAGTTTGCTGATGATTATTCCCAAGTTCCTGGAATGGGTGCTGGGTGGGTGTGTCAGTCGAGTTAGGCTGGCCACAATTTGGAGTCTCATGGTGAGGTGTTCTTGCCGAAGATCACTACTTATGTTTTGTGAGTGTTGAGGTTGAGACAGTTGGCTTTCTTCCAGTTAGGGATGTCGGTCATAAAGGCGGTGAACTTGTTTTATGTGTTTGTGGTCTTGTCAGAGAGGGAGAGAATCAGTTGTGTGCCATCAGCGTAAGAGGGAATGTTGATGTTGTGTGCATGGATGACGTTGGCCAGAGGGACCATGTATGCATTGAAGAGGGTGGGGATCAGCAAGAAACCTTGTGACACTCCGCAGATGAGTTTGCAAGCTTCAAAGGAGTAAGGTACCAGCTGACAGATTGGGTTCTATCTGTAATAAGGAGCAGAACCAGCGGAGAGCAGTTCCTTGGATGCCAATGTCATGCAGGGTGCTGATGAAGATGGGGTGTGGGACCATGTCAAATGCTGCAGAGAGGTTCATGAGAATGAGGGCTGCCATGT
Source organism: Calotriton arnoldi (assembly GCA_963921515.1). NCBI lineage: Eukaryota > Metazoa > Chordata > Amphibia > Caudata > Salamandridae > Calotriton > Calotriton arnoldi. The sequence continues at coordinate 514,523 of CAWUFW010010882.1, forward strand.
CTCCTCTGTTAAGGATGACATGGAAGTCATCTGTGGCAGCAATGAGTGCTGTTTTTGTACTGTGGTTGAGCCTGAATCCGAAGTGGGTGGCGTCAATGAGCTGGTGGCTGCTGAGGTGGTCAGTTTAGCTGTTGGTTGATTAGTTTCTCTAAGAACTTTGCTGGGTAAGGTAGGAGGGAAATGCGTCTATATTTGAAAAGCATAGCTGGGTCAGTGAATGGTTTCTTGAGTAGAGGCATGACGGTGGCATGTTTTCAGGTGTCCAGGAATGTGGCTGAGTCGATGAAGGCTTTGAGGGTGGGTGTTAGTGCTTCACTGAACAGTAGGAATCCTTTGGTGCAGGCGTGGTGGGGCAAGGGTGAGACAGGACCCTCGAGTGGATGGTCTTCATAGTAGTTGTAGTTTCAAGGGTAGTGACAGTGGGCCAGGAGGTAGGGGTTCATTCTTGGCCATGATAGGAAGTTGAGGGTCTAAGTTGCTGTATATGGAGGTGATTTTGTTGCAGAAGAAATCCAAGAGCTTGTTGAAAAGGTCTTGTAGGGGAGTGATGTTGCTGGAGGCGGCAGGAGACACAGTGAAATTTTGATGATGGTGAAGATTTCCTTGCTGCTGCTGGTGCCGGCGTTAAAGTGATCTGGAAGAGCTGTGCGATTCGTATTCCATATCTGCTAGTGGTAGCTTCTTAGGGCTGATTTGAAGATATCTTTATCTGTGGTTTCTTGACTTGTTCTACATTTGTGCTCCAGTTGCTTGCAGTGCCCTTTGTCAGGCTGAGTTCCTTGGAGTACCAACTGGCCTGTGGTCAGGCTCTTGCCCTTGGGCTGTGCTTAAGGGGAGCTAGGGTGTTGACACATGCTGTGATCCAGCTCTTGAGGTTCTTGTTGGCTTTCAGCAAGTTGCTGGTGTGCTCGGGTCGGTGGAAGCCCACTTCACTTCTGTGATGCTTTTCCAGCTGCTAGCTAGCTGCTAGTTCCATTGGCGGTAGGTCTGAGGTGGTGTTTGATGGGTATGCTAAAACTTATGAGGACGTGGTCTGGCTAGGTCATAGTTGCTGGCATGTTGACTGTGATGTTGCTGAGGAGAGGGATTTTCTAGAAGAACCATGGAGTTTGGGTCTGTGCAGTCTTCTAGGTGAAAGTTAAAGTCTTTGAGGAGCATAAAAGTGCTGGAGTTGATGAAGAGGGTTGTGATGAAGTCTGTGATGTCGCTGGCGGAATTGGTGCATGGTCCCGGTGCTATATAAGCAAGAGTTCCACCCAGGGAGACTTTGGCTCATCTTATCTTGAACATGAGGTTTTCCATGTAGCTGGTGGGGGTGTTCATGTAGGTGGTGCAGCTAATGGTATCTTTGACTATGATGGTGACTCTACCTCCGGGCTTGTGCTGATGGTCTTGCCTTGAGATCTTGTAGCGGGCGGGAATGGCTGTAATGATGCAGAAGTTGTTTTTAGCCATGTTTCCATGAGAAAGAGCAGGGATGGAGTGTGATCATGCAGTAGGTCCCACATCTCTGTGGTGTGTTTGGTGAGCAAGCGAGTGTTGAGGAGCATGCATGCAAGTGTGGTGTGTTGGTGGGTGGGTGGTGTTTGGTTTGTGTGAGCATGAATGGGTAGCCAGTTTATGTGAGTGTGATGCTGGGTGCTGAGGGTGGGGGAGTGGTGGATGTAGGGTGTGAAATAATGTATGAGAATTTGCAGCTTGAGCATGTGAATGCTTCTTCTGTGTTGTGTGGTGCTGTGTGGCAGCAGTGCGGTGATCGGGTCTAGAGCACTGAAGACCGCAACAAGGTAGCAGAGGGTAGGGGGAAAACCAGCGTTCCTGGCAGTCAGCATGGTCCAACATTTTGGCTGCGTTACCAAGGATCACTAAGCTGTCAGCATCTATCTGCCTTGAATAGTCTCCAGAAAGAATTAGTTGCCGTGAAGGTCATATTATAAAGCAGTAAATAATCTTGAATTAAACGATTTCTAATACACCACTGGACCATAAAAATTGAGTTGAGGTGGGATAATGCCACTCACTTCTGGCTGTTCAGACCAGAAAAACAATCATAAGCATTGGACTTGACAAGCAACATTTTCATTTAAAAATTCTTTAGTCCTATTGACTGGATATGGCACTCATACATGAGACCTACCAAATGGAAGACGACAAAAAGTTTGAGAAAGATACAGGAGACCAGCTATATGGGTGAGGAGAGGTGCAGAGCTTGTGGGTACATACTTTAGACAATGGATTGGTAGACCCATATATGCAAGTTATACCTCCATTTTAAACTTGGCAGAGGGAGGCTGCTCTTCGACAAAGACTCAACAGCCCCTGCAGCAGAGTAGTATTAGGAATAAGCCCTTAGCAAAGGTGATGTGAATGTATGAATGTACATTCCTTCCACGCTACTGCACATTATATGCCTACAGATAATTCAAATGCGGGGTAGTACGTGGATTTATTAAGAACTCAAGTTTGCATCGATTTATATCACATTATTGAGACTTTTAGTGCATTCGTTTTAAAATAGAACTATGCACAACTTGAAGGAGGAAATCTAAGATTTGTAGATTTTTACGCCATTCTGATTATTTTATTTTAAAGGTGTGTTGGCCCTTTCCTGAACTGCTTAAACCATCTCAAGATAGCTTAACTTTTATTTGAACAAGAATGCTCAAAAAAACGCTTTGATGGTTAAAAGAAAACTACCTTTAATTAGTCTTTTTTATTGTCGTTAATCCGCACCAGTTTATGGATTAGTTGTGCTTTTTACTGGATCCTTTTTGTCTTTTTGACTTGATAGTGCTTTTAGTTGGTGAATAAACATTATTATGGTTATGACTATGAGTTATAATGCGGAAAAATACATTTGTTTAAAAGCCGAAAAAGAATTCATCATATTACAGCCATTGAACCTCCGCTGCCTCATTCTGAATCCTGCAGAACTTTGGGTGGAAATATGGCCCCTAGTCATTACTCAGACCGGTCAGTACCGATACTGTAGAGTGTGGTTTTTACTACGTGCAGTACTATCTCCTCATCCTGCATCGCAGAATAGGGCCTAACGTGGTTCTACTGCACGTTTATCCCCATTCCAGGCCCCAAAACTCAGAAAATTGTATTTTCCGTACAATTTCACCTGGATTTATTTAACCTTGCACATTTTTGGGAGGGGGAAAAGGTATGATTTCTTTTACACTGGTTGTACTACCATTTGCACAAAAAGTAGGATTACTCTGTGATTTACTGTACTGTAGACGATGTGACCCCTTTATTGTCCTATCTGCGGTATTGCATAAAGCAAATAATGCGTCAAAATACATTAAGAAGAATATTCAAAATACATATATGTTTAGTATCAGAGGGCATAATGCTAATGAGTGAGCAAGGATTATTTTACCTTTCTTTGACCTGTTGGCGTAATTAGGAAAGCAATTAATTCTTGTGAGCAACAACCTTGTGTCATTGACAACTCTGTATCTGTGAGTCTGAAAATGTTGTTAAAGTCACTAAATATTGACTACTGACGCACAAATTTAGACTCTTGCCTGTGAAGCGTCTGTCCCAATCACATTGAACTAAATCGAGGTAGTGATCAGTTTTACTGTGGGGTAGGTACTTTTCTCACTAAAGTCCAGGTGTTGAGGTTTACTTTCGGTTACTTTAGCATCAATTTGACATGAGTTTTATTTTTGTGATACTTACTTCCAGTGAAGGGATGCTGAATTGTGTGACGAGAATAGGAGATGACAGCTGAGTCGACTGATTTCCAATGCTGTATCTTTTCAGTATTCTGTTTCTCCTGAAGCGTGCAGTGCGTGCCCTTTTCATTATAAAAAGAACTACCTGGAATAGTGAAATACAGTTCAAGAATATTATACCAAGAATAGGCACTCAAGTATTCTAAAGTGTGAAATGTGTCCCATTTTGTGGCATTAAAGATCTATTTCTTGGTTTAGTAATAGACTGAGAATTCTTGCAGTTGTTTTGCATGGGGTGGACAGAGGTCGAAAGTGGGCATGCCTGTGGTGAACCATCTTACCTATTTTTATTTTTTATAAGGAAGTGCCTTTAGTTAAGAGAATTTTATTTTTCTGTGTTGTACAGGCTTTGCATCTATTGGTAACTATTGAGTCATAGGGCATTATTACGAGTCTGGCTGTCCAGGAACTTCCAGACTTGTGGGGGCGCAGTGGTGGCGGTCTTACGGCCGCCCCATTACGACCAGGGCAGTCGGGCCGCCCTGGGACCACTGGAACCACCAGGGATCAGTGATCCCTGGTAGTGTTGGACCAGTATTGAGGCCACAATATGCTTGGTGGGGCCGCTGCGGCCCCACCAAGCATATTACGAGTTTCCTCACTGCCACACTTATCATGACTGTGCAACCGTCATGAAAAGTGTGGCGTGAGGAAACAAAGGGGGCCCTACTGGGCCCCCTTGTGCCTCACACCATGTGGATGATCACAGGTGGGCACAACATGTGCTCCCCTGTGTGCATGTACACCAGTACCTGCACGGCATGGACCTCCCGGGCATGAGCAGCACCTGTAACACTGAAAGTATCAATGGACTTCTCTCACTTGCATGCTGGCATTCCATAAAAATTGCTTATTTCCAGCTTTTTCTAGCACTGAAACAAATTTGCATCCTGTGCTGGTGGAAATAGTGATCGCAGGGGAGTGCAGATTTCATCTTATTCGGTGGATCCTTTGCATGCAACACAGCAGGTCATTTAACAGAGGAACATAAGGATCCCATAGATAATTCAGAGCTTCTTAAGGAACGTGTTGGACCAGATGTACTAAAATGTATTTTTCAAAAAGCGGTCCCATATTGCGCACCAACTTTTTGTGAAAGAAATCATATTTTACGCACCTACCTATGTACTAATATGTCAGTGTTGGGATCTGTGGAACGCTGGCTCGTGAGGAGCTTGTGTCATCGGGGGGGATTCTACTCTGGAATGTGGAGTCCTTAGGCAGGCAGTTGCTGCCGGGACCTGGAGGACGTCAGACAGAATAAACCGGACACTTACCCCATTTCTGCGTAGTGTCTTCTTTTCAGTGGCGACGAGTTGGTCTGACGCCTCAGGATCCCCACGAAGTACCCCAGCTGTGCCACGCCGTATCCTGTGTTCTGCTGAGAGAGCTTGAATTCCCTGGCGGTCTTCCTGGCTTTCCGGTCTGCCTGTTCCTCCTGCTTCATCCTGCTGTCCTGCTTCAGTGTGCTGTTGCCGAGGTTCGCCGTGGTCTGGCAAGTTTCGTTCCGTTTTGTTTTCCTGCTGGGCAATCACTTCTTCTTTTGTGCCAGTTGGTGTGTCCCCGTGGTGCAGCTAAGGCTCGCGCACCGTTCCCTACCGTTGCCACGCAACAGATTGTCGGCATTCTTCCTCTACGCCTACGACGTCGCTCTACGTCTACGACGCCTGACGTCACCACGCGTCAGCGGCAGCGGCCATTTTAGGATCAGGCTGTTTCGTTTTCACCGCTTCAAGCATCATTTCTACTTTCCTCATCTTCAACTCAACTTTGAGGACTTCTGCTTTTCGACGTTGCACATCGGTGATGTGCTCACCTTTCTTCGTTTTCTCAAGCTTCCATCGTAAGTTGCAACTCTTAATGTGCTGTGATTATGCCATATTGTGCATCCGGTGATGCGCACACCCCTACTACTCATGAGTGATTACTTCTGTTTGTTACATCCTTGATGTGCATTCGGTGATGCGCACACCTGCTTGTCTTATTTGTGCACACCTCCTGTTAACTGTTTATTATGCTTTATTTTCCGTATACATATAGTCATCCCTGCATCTAGTTGGCACCATTAAAGTACAGTTGTATTGACGTTGGGCAGCAACTCACCCACGTTTTGCCATGGATCGCGTTTCGGCGCCTCCACCCTTTTTGCAATCTGTAGGTACTCCACCTGTTCACTGGGAACAGTGGAAAGAGACGTTCGAGGCTTATTTAGAAGCCATTGATGGTGAAACCTTTACCCCTAAGAAGAAGAAAGCACTTCTAATCTACAATCTTGGCCCTGAAGGCAGAAACATCTTGAAAACTTTACCCTTAGAGGTTGTAAGTACTCTTGTAAGTGGTGGTGACAGTGGAGATTCACTTCTCGTTGATGACTATGCTTCTGTAGTCAAGACTCTTGACAAGAGATTCAGTCCAAAAGGAATGTAGTTCTTGAACGTCACAAATTCTTGCAACGCGCTCAAACTCCTGGTGAGTCTATTGATGACTTCGTTGCTGCTCTTCGAATTCTAGCTGTCACCTGTAATTACAGGGAGTTTCGTGATGAAATCATCCGTGACCAATTAATTGAAAGGACATCCAACAAGAAGATCCAAGAGAAATTGTTATCCTCTGATGATCCTGACTTAGAAACTGCACTCACTTTGGCCAGGTCTATTGAGCATTCCCAATTTTGTGTAAAAGAAATGAGTAGCACTGTTTCAACCAATGAGGTCAAACTGTTAAATGCCAAATCTGTCCCCAAATCATCTAGGTCATCCATTCTAAAGGCTTCCTCTCCTAGCACTTCACGTCCTACACTCTACCCGAAACCCAAATTTGAACCAAATGAAGTTGTGTGCTTTCGTTGCGGAAGCAAGTCACATCTAGGCAATGCCAAATTTTGTTTTGCTCTGAATCAAACCTGCTACAAATGTGGTAAGCAAGGCCATTATTCCAGAATGTGCAAAGCAGTCATGGTTAAGAAGAGTTCATCTCAGGTAGTGAAGGCTATTGCAGAGGACCTCACATATTCTGATGATGAGAATTATGAACTGTTGATGTTGTCTCCTTCATCGTCTCACGCTGAAGGTGTAGTTGAATTATCTTCCTTGGGGGTCCCACAAGAGGAAATCTCCTTCATGCAACATTAAGGTCAATGGGGTTAGTATTAGTTTCCTTGCTGATTCAGGTTCGCCTTTTACCATCATCAATGTTAAGGATTTTGACAAGGTCGTTGATGTCCATTTGGTACAATCCAACATCAAAATTTTTGCATATGGTGGTAAAAGAGTTGAAGTGCTGGGAAAGTTTTCAGCAAAACTGGCTTTCAATGATGATCAAACTACGGGAATCGTGTTTGTAGTTAAGGAGGGCGCAAATTTGTTGGGATGGGACGAGCAAGGTGCTCTCAACATCATATTGGACCCCAATCATCCTGATATGGTGGTGTCCCGCAATGCCCTCTGGCAATTCTACAGTCTCACTCCCCACGACATATCACCTGTTCATGCCGTTACTCAATCAGCTAATGACAAGTGGGCACACATCTTTCCTGAAGTATTCAGTGGGGAACTTGGGAAGCTTAGGGGCTTTCAGCATCGCATCGTACTTAAGGACAGTGCGATAGCTGTGGCTCACAAGGTTCGCAAGGTACCTTTAAGTCTACGAGATGAACTCAAGCGGGAGTTGAAGCGATTGTGTACTGCAGGGGTGATTGAACCTATCGAAGGTTCTGAATGGTTGGCCCCCATTGTTTTAGCACGAAAATCCGATAAATCTCTCAGGATGTGTGTTGACTTGAGAGATCTCAACGCTAACATTTGGGTTGATCGTCAACCTTTACCCAACATCAATGAAATGTTGGCTACTCTGGAGGGTGCCAAATTTTTCACTTCACTCGATATTTCCTCAGCGTATCACCAAATTGAGCTGAGTAAGGAGTCTAGGCACTTAACATCATTTGTCACTCCAGAGGGTGCTTATCGCTACATTCGCATGCCTTTTGGTCTTGCTTCAGCTTCTGCTGTGTTTCAAAGATTAATGAACAATTTGTTTAAGGACATAGCGGGTGTCGTATTTTTTCAGGACGACATTCTCATTTTTGGGAAGTCGGAGTCTGAACACGATGAGAGAGTCAAGCATGTGCTAAATATCATTAGGTCAAGCGGTTTAACATTGAGGGCTGATAAGTGCAAGTTCCTTCAAGAGGGTGTTGATTATCTTGGTCATCATATCTCACACAAGGGCATTGAACCCAAACTCAAGATCATTGAGGCCATTCAGAATGCACCCACTCCTGTGAACAAGGACCAACTTCGTTCCTTTTAGGGTTAGTGGAATATTACGCCAAGTTTGTTTGCAATTTCTCTACTAAAACTGCTTCCATGCGGAATTTGTTAAAGAGAAACGTCAAGTATGTGTGGGATGCTGACTGCAACAATAATTTTGAATGTATCAAACAGGAAATTATACATGCTCACCCCCTTAAACACTTCAACATTAATGATTTATGTATTGTATCCACTGATGCGAGTAATGTTGGTTTGGGGGCAGTACTTCTTCAGAGGAGGAGTGATGGTCGTGAAGAAACCATTGCCTTTGCTTCAAGGACTTTAAGGGTGCTGAGAGCACCTATTCTACCATAGAAAAGGAAGCTTTAGGTTTGTGGTGGGGTGTTCAACACTTCAAGAATTTTTGTGGGGCAATGAGTTCATTTTAAGAACCGACCATAAGCCCTTAGTTGATTTGTTTACAACCAAAGGTGGTGGGAGAGCCACGCCACGTATTTCCAAGTGGCAGTATAGATTACAAGAGTTCCGCTATCGGCTTGAGTATGTGGCTGGAGCCAAAAACCATGTTGCCGATTGCCTGTCTAGGTTACCCCTTTCTGGCATGGATGAGGTATTGGAGTGTGATGATTTGGAAATGGTTTGTGCTGTGTGCTCGTTGGAGGGCACCATTGGTAGTGCACTCACCGAACAAGAATGGTTGGAGAGCATGTCTAATGATGCTGTTGTCGTAAAGGTGATTGACCTCTTAGCCGGTGTGTGGCCTAGCGACAAAAATTGCCCTTCCGAGTTGGTGCCTTACAATAGGATCAAGGATGAGCTATCCTTAGTAGATGGAGTATTAAGGAGAGGGGTTTGTTGGTGGTTCCTTCATCCATTCGTGATAAGATCTTAAATTTAGCTCATGAGGGCCATCCTGGGATTCGAGCTATGAAACGTAGAGTTAGACAAGATTTTTGGTGGCCTGCCCTGGATAAGGATGTGGAGCATTATGTTCGTGACTGTTGTGCATGTGTCACGAGTGACAAATCCCAGGTGACTCATCCTTCCCCGATTACACCTGTGGTGGTGAAAAACACTCCTTGGACTAAATTGGCCTTTGACATCGCGGGTCCTTTTGGACTCATTGGGAGTTCTCCAAAGTATGCCCTTGTTCTAATTGACTACATGTCAAAATGGCCAGAGGTCAGATTCGTTGACAATGCTAATTCTTCATCTGTTATCAACTTTTTGCAAGATGTTTTTCTCAAGGAGGGTTTTCCTGAGGAGTTGGTGTCGGATAATGGTACCCAGTTAGTTTCTTGTGAGATGGAGAAATTCCTCAAGGACATAGGTGTCAGTCACATTCTTACTTCTCTTTATCACCCCCGCAGCAATGGCCTGGTTGAGCGCTTCAACCGCGTAATCAAGGAACATCTGCAATTGGCTTTGGTGAATGGGTTGCATTGGCGGCAAGCGGTCAGCAACATGCTTTGGGCTGTGAGGACCACTCCCCATGTTAGTACCGGCATTGCCCCGTTTACCTTACTTAGGGGAAGGGTTGCTGGCTCTAAATTAAACAAGGAATGGATGTCCAGGAGGGTGGTGGACACTAAGAAATTGTCTGTTGTAACTGACGTTAGGGCTGCTGTTCAGGCCAAGTACGACACCAGGCCTGGAGTTCGTTATCCCATTTCTGTTAAGGTGGGGGATTGGGTGAGGGTCAAAGACCGGGTTTTCTTCGCAAGGGGAGTCTCGGTTCTCTGCTCCCAAAAGAGTGTCAGCTGTAAGAAATCACGTGGTGGTGTTGGAGAATGGGAAAGTTTGGAGCAAGTCTGCTATTTCCATTGTGCCTGAGTCAATGCTGGTCTATGTCAACAAGAGACTTGGTGTTGTTCCTTCCCCAACATCAGTGCCGACCAATACCCACGGGATGGAACCTGTGCATTCCGATCATGTTTCTTCCATAGCTGTTTCCACCAGATTGAAATTTGTTCCTGTAAAATTCCAAGATTACAAAATGTAGTGATGTTGTTCTTCTGCATATCCTGTTTCCTGTTATCTTCATCTTATTGTTTTTCTTTGCCTAACCTTACTTTCTTGTTTTCATTGTGAAGGAAGGGGGTGTGTTGGGATCTGTGGAACGCTGGCTCGTGAGGAGCTTGTGTCATCGGGGGATTCTACTCTGGAATGTGGAGTCCTTAGGCAGGCAGTTGCTGCCGGGACCTGGAGGACGTCAGACAGAATAAACCGGACACTTACCCCATTTCTGCGTAGTGTCTTCTTTTCAGTCAGTTTGCAAAATACTGATTCGTCGAGGGTCACAATTTGGCCCACCTCATGAATATTAATGAGGTAGGTGTGTGACACACTGGGAATCGCGGCCATCACCGGGATTGTGACCTGCTGAGGTCAGCAGTCCACCATGTGTGTGATTGCTTTTCAATAAAGCATTTTTTATTAATTCAAATCATTTTCCTTAAAGCAAAATGGGATGTGATTAAAAATAAATAAATACTTAAAAGGTGTAACTAACATTTTTTAAGAGCAGGCAGTGGTCTATGGGACCACTGCCTGCTCTAAAAGAATATTTTTTTTCAACATTCACAAAGGTGAAGGGGTCTCTTGTGGACCCCTTCCTTTTTGCAACTGAATGGCTTACCTCCTCCTTTGAGGAGGTGGTAAAGTGTTCATGTTTTGCGACCCGTTTAAAGGTTTGCCCTACATACGCTTCTTCTAAATACTGATTCGGCATTGGTCAGAAACCCAATTTGCGATTCAATGACTTGTTACCAAATCTCAATTTGTGCATTGCACATCATCAAAGGCATTTTTACAATCGCAAAGAGACCGATTCTGCAAATTGAGCTATTTGTTACCACAAAAAGTGCTTCGTACATCTGGCTCATTGGTACTAATCAGAGCCACTAGGAGGGAGGATCTATTAATCTGCTAAATGGCGGCAGGACTTGGGCACAAATGCTAATGTTTTGGGAGAGGCCTCATACCCTGCGCTCAGCATCGGAGACTTCGAAAAGAATGGAGAAATCCTTGACTGTACCACCACCTTTTTGCAATATCCCCAGGGCCCACACTTTAAGTGAGGTGGAGCTTGCAATGCTCAAAATTACAGATGGGTGGGCACCATCTCTCTTACATTGTACACAAGTCACTGAAAAGGACAGGGACATACCCATGAATGTGTCTGCCTCTCCTTGAGTGAGCACAATGTGTATCTTGAAACAGACCACAAGTGCTAGAACATTATCCATGTGCTTGACTGAAAACAGGGCAGTGTGCTTAATTTGAGCTGGTGCTTCCCTGTGCTCAGCACCGGCACTTTATTGCCAGCACCGGGGCATATGACTGCCTGCCACATGGTAGTGGTGTCTGCCAATTTAGGTACGAGCGCAACAACTTCTGTTTATTATTTCAATTTAAATTTCCAATTATTTGTATTTGCTTCCAAAGCCATTCTTATAGCTTTGGGGCCCTGTAATAGTATGAATTGTCACACTTTTAAGAGTGTGGTGATTAGAAGTGTGTTGGTGCTGTCATTGGCAGTGCTGCCAGGGGCAACGGATGGTGCAAGCTCTAGTGTCCTCCTGTAGAGGGTCCCGGCACTTTTTTTTACAAATTAAGCACTGAAACAGGGATAATCCTCCTGCCAATTGGCCCTTAAGTGTTCTACACATTAAACATGTTAGCTTCTCGTTTAAAACTGAGAGACTGATTAACAAAGGCAACTTACACATGCAATGTACATTGTTGGAGTAAATTTACACTCAGATTTTTTTTAATAGACAAAAAGTAATAAACTTACTCAAAAGTGTAAATTACCTTTGTGAATCAGGCAGAGTCTTTGGTTGAAATTTTTGCTCAGCAGAAAAATATGCTTTTCAAACATGTTTAAAAGGATAGTTCAAACATGAACTGACAAAGACAATAGGTTTAGCTTGCAATGAATACATGGAGACACAGCTGTAAATGTATTAAAAGAGAAAGAGAACATATATGGAGTGGTGAATATTGACATTGTTATGGAAAAAGCATAATATGTGTTGATACATATTTGTATTCTTACTTTTGTTGAAGACATAGGAAGAGTGAAATATGTGTGTCTGTGACTTGAATAAAAGTGTATATTAAAATATTTGTAAGCTAGTTTTAACCAGCTGCTTTAGTAGAGGTCAATGAGGAAACTGTATTAGTTAAACTGTAATTAAAAAGTATGTTGAGGTAAAAATTTAAATGGGGTTTACAAGAATGCAATAAGGTCAGAGCTCGGTCAACAAACAAGTAAGAGTAGCTGATGCTTAGTTCCCAAACATTCAGACTTGTTGCATCTTTTCTGTGAGAAAATATGTACTGATGCCACTCATTTATAAGTCATTGTTGGATTGTTGTGTTAGGGATGCCTTCTCCGATGCTTTCCATGCTGTACCTGCATTGTATATTATTGAACCTTGGGGAGCACCTTATGACTATAGGAAGGCAAAACAAATTAACACTATGAAGAGGTGAGCACATGGTGCAAATGGGTGGGGGCACAAGATGCAATTGAGGAATGTAGTGTGCAAGGGCATGTAATCTTTCTTTCCAAGTACAGAACAAGTAAAGTACAGCCAGAAAAAGTGAATACTTTCCCCACACAAATAGGAGAGGTACTGTATGAGCACAGAAGTGCATGCTCCCTGCACACACAAGAATTAGTACCACACGGACATCAGTAGTGCAAGCTTCCCTTAGACAAACACATGCACACACAAACACAAAGTCTTGTCAATGTGTGTTTGTGAGTTTTCATAATTAGTGGGTGATTTATGTGTTGGTCTCTGTGTGACCATGGAAGCCAGTACGTCTTACGCTGTCTGTACATGTATGTGTCCTTCTACATGCATGTCCTCTCCAAAAGTCAAACCTATCAAATTTGACATTACTTGTTACGGCATGGCAGTACCTGTTCTTAAGACATCCAGGGCCTTATTTATGAGGCCTTACGACACTTTTGCGCCGCCATTGCGTCACTTTTTGTGACACACCAGCGGTGTAAAAAATGCGCCATGTTGCACCCTATTTACAAGTGATGCATCTAAGCATGCATCAGGTATAATGTATGCAGGGTGGGCGTTCTCACTTTAAAAGCCTCGTAGAAGTGGTGCAGTGAAATCTATTAGATTTCACTGGGACACTTCTCAGACGCCACTGCGTCAAAATCTTACGCCTGCCTCACAGCAGGCGTAAGACTGACGCAGGCCCTTTCACATGGGGCTTGCCCCATGTGAAAGGCCACATTGCTGGAGTTGCGTCACTTTTGTGGCACAGCCCAGTAATGCATTATTACTGCGCCTACAGATACATCAGAAATACTGCCGTATCTGTAACTCCTTGCGAAATGGAGCAGGGTACATTAAATATGGCGCATCCATCGTGTCGCAAGGAGGGTGCAGGGAAAACTGTTGCATCGCTGTTTTCACGCAGAAATGCGACAGTTTTCATAAATGTGGCCCCCAGTGATTTCTAAACAGCCCTACTGGGCTCTCAGAGGTGCTTGTGCTCCGCTCTGACCCTGCCATGCCTATCCGTCAAGGTAAGTTTGACATGTGCCTGAGTCTGTGTGGGCTCTGTCTGCCTACAGTAGTGTTCCTGAGACGGTACTGACATGTCCCAAGTTCTACTGGATTATCATATGTGCCCACAGCAGGTGCCTGATTCTACCCCAGCCCTACTGATCTTTTACAAACACACCTGATGTGACCAACTCTGGCAGCACTCTGTCATTTACAAAGTGAAGTTTGCATGCAACTGACTCTACCCCAGCCCTACATCCTGTAAGAGGGAGAGTACCTAATTTGTTACCAACACAACCTCTGTCCTACTCACCCGTGAGAGATGCAACTAACTAGTGACTGGCCCTTCTTCAGGCCTATCTGCTTAAAATCGGAACATGTAACATGTAACTGACTCTTCCACATATCTGCCAGCCTTTCAAACACATGCCTGAGATGTAATAGTCTGCCCCGTTGATACTGCCCTTTAGGATGTAAGTGTTACGTGCTCTTCGTTAGTCCTAGTTTCCGTTCAGTGGTGCATCTGACTGCCAAAGTTTCAGTGGCCATTACAAGTTCTGCCTGCCGTTTCCAGGGCTGCTTCAGCCATACATGCCTTTCAGAGGGGCACTGGCATCTGGTTGAGATTACCCATGCTATACCAGCCTAACAGATGTGCCTCTCTCACGTGAATGAATATGTTCCAGCTGTGCTGTCCTTTCAGATGTGCCCTTCAGACTGCAAATGCAATCAGAATTTCCTCCATGCAGAAAATTATGCATGCATAAATTTGACGAAAATGTGCATTGGCCATTTAGAGTTTTTTCTTTCTCTACAAGGAAAATAGATTCCAGAAGGAGAAACCACCTCTTCCCGTATGGTATGGCGGTGCTCCCTCTCTGTACAACATGTCTCTGCTTGGGGCTCAGGCAGAGATTACAACATACTTTGATGACACTATAAGAATATTGCTTTTCGGTTGTGGTCCGATGTAGCCGTTGTCTGGTCCATAAAATATTGGACTGGTTTCAAGAACTGGCTATAAATTAGTGTCCTCAAATATACCAGCCCTCTTTATCTTTTGTTCGTTGAATGTAGAGCACATTCAATACACAGTGTGTGTCATAACTTTGTCGTCATCAAGTGTAATAATGCATTGTCACTGTTTTTTGTGTGGTACCCTAGATTTATGTTAAAGATGAGTTATTTTCCTTTTCATGACATGTTAAAAAACAATGACCAAGTAGGAATGAACTGTCAAATGAATACACAGGCCAAGGCTATTGATTTACTTGTCCTCCTCCATGAGTAGAGTGACGTCAAGTAACACAGCCATCTCTCTTGTTCAGTGTACTTTGTCAGAGGCCCATGGCAGGTATTGCTAAGGGCCCAACCCCCCACTTTTTCACTTTCTAAAAGTGGCATTTCTAAACTAGTAATGGTAAATCCAACATTACCAGTAAAGAGGATTTATCGCTACCATTTCAAAGATATAAACAGTAATGTTATTAAAATTGTCATCTTGCCTTCATATCTTTTCTTATTTAGGTTTATCCAGTTATATTTGTGCAAAAGGTTCATTAAAGAAGCAGAAAGTACCTGGCAGAAATTCATCTGACAATTCAAAAAAACACAGTGCACCATACATTACTTACAACTCCCTCACAGCGAGGGAGGGGGTGGCACTTCCATCACTCTGGAACTGCTACATCTCGCCATTTATTTTCAGACTCTCTGCAGTAATTGGGCCACACAGATGGGACCTAACCAGCTTATTTCATGAGTACTAGGCTTTCCTCAAATGTTTCTACATACTAAAGCTTTGATTGACACAGCCTATTTTAAACATACATGCTTCAAAGCTCTTTTGGTCTATGATAATGTTTGGCGTGCTATTTGTTCCACCTGTAATATACCGATATTTCACCAATATACATCTCTTGGGTATAATCCCAACTTGCCATTATTTGTTTTCCCTGTAGCAACTCATTTGAAGACACAACACACATATTTATGTCCTGCCATATTGTTATTCCATACTGGGATAAAGTCTTCAACTTAATCAGTAACTGAAGACATACACTCATCGGGAACCTAAAGTCATCATGCTGGGTTACTCACCCAGCAGTCCAGCAAATGCTGTTTGGGTTCTGGTTTTCGTTAAAGCTGCTGCCAGGCTGTTGATCACTCAGACGTGGCTCCAGAAGGAGGCACTGTACCCTTCCACTTGGTGGGAGTATTTTGTATCTCTTTGTGGGCTACAGATGGCAGTGATAAGAAGTAACCCAAGATGCAGCCAGCTGAAAAAAAATCATCTATAATGGATCTCAGATCGAGAGGCATCTGGTTCCAGATCTTTGCAGCAAGTATCATAAATAACCCTGGGCAAAGTACTACGCTACGCTCGCGTAGTTTGCGAAGTTTGCGCTACTTCGCACTACGTGAATTGCACGTAGCACAGTGCAAACACGCGTAGCGGTCATTTTTTGCTTGCTCGCGGTCCACAACGTCAAGTTGACGACCGCGAGCAAGCAAAATGACATCCCGGCGAGACTTTTTCCTCGTACGCCGATCAGCAACATCAAGTTGCCGATCGCGAGCGTGGAAAATAAACCTCCTGGCGAGATTCTCAACGCGGGGAGGTCAGGTTTCTCATTGCGAGTGGTCGCGTATGCCCGCGACCGCTCGCGATGAGAAACTACCAGTCCGCGTTGAGAGCTGCCGCTCGAGTAGAAATCTACTCGAGCGGCAGAAAACGACCGCTTGCACTGTGCAAGATGCGGTTTGCACTGATTGCACAGTGCGGACAAGCATCCAGCACTGTGCAATCAGTGCGAACAGCATTTTGCACAGTGCACTACGCAGTTCGCGTAGCTACGAGTAGCTCGCGTAGTGCGGAGTGCACTTCGCGTAGCTACGCGTAGCGCTACTACGCGAACTACGCCCAGGGTTAATCATAAAGGAGGTTCTCTCCTACGTTTTCTTCAAAAACAGGGAACTGATAACCGGCGTGCATTATTAGATAGCAACACCCTACCAGGTCTGTACTTGAGAAGCCTCTTGGTCAAGTAACTGGGTTCGGCATTGGGAAGAGCACGATGAGTTATTAAAGCTTTGAACATGATTTGCTTACAAACTGGTAAGCAGTGTAGCTGCTCTCGAAATTGAGAAACAAGGGAGTGTTTAAGCAGCTTATAAAAGAGGTGGACAGTCATGGTCTGTATAACCTGGAGACATTGTTGTAGGTAGGCCAGGATTCCCAGGTAATCCAGCCTCAAAAGAATCAAAGCTATGACCACTGTAACCTGTGCTTCACATGGAAGGAAGCTCGGGAATTTTCTGAGCATTCTTAGTATCCAAATGCAGGGTTTCATTTCTGCCACAATCTGGCCTTTGAGGGAGAGCTGTTTGCCAAACAGAATGCCCAGATTTCTTCCTACCTCCATTGGGGGAGGTGGTGGGTGTTGGCTACTGGGCTAGGTTCCTGTCCACCTTGGCAGGGGGTTCGACACGAAACCGCAGAGTCTCTGTTTTGTCTGGGTTGCATTGATTCATTCCGAGCCTGCCCAGTAGAGCAGAGTGAACACATTTGTTTAGCCCTCACTGACTGATGTGAGCAATAGCTGTGTATGAGGAAGTTTACATTTTCGACGTACATTTACCACATGATAATGCAGAAATATGTTTTAACATTAGGTTAGAGAAAATGTGCTTTTATTAAACGTGCAAAAAGAGGAAATGCAGCTTATTTCTGCAGAAAGCTTGAGCTGTTGCAATGCTCCTCCTACAGCAGAAATGAGGCCAGACACTCAGCAGGCACCTACCTCTAGATTTGTTCAGACTTCTCAAAATTCAAAGCCCCCACAGACGATACAAGCTCTGATAAATGGAGGGAAGTTGGTCTTTACCAATGGCTCCTGGTGATCTAAATGTCACTAAGGAAGGAGATATATATATATATTATATATATTCACTGAAAAACCATAGGTTTCAGGCACGTTATAGTTAGAAATTAGCATTTCAAAAACCTTAGAAATTCACTGAAAAAACCATAGGTTTCAGGGACGTTATAGTTAGTTGGACATTTCACTCATACAAAACCATAGAAATTCCACCGTTATAGTTAGTTCAGCTAACTATAACTCGCGCCCCATAATGCACTGCTGATGACGTCACATATTACATCATTCATGACATGGTCAGTGACATCACTGATGACATCACTGATGACATCTCAAATGACATCACTGATGACATCATCCAGTGAATGTAGCTTTCTTTAAAATTTAAATATGTATTATATATATACCAAGCTGTATTGAAGAATGAATGGATGTATAAGTGTCTGGATGCAGGATTTAGTAGGCGTGTGACTGACTGTTTAAGTGAATGATTAAATGTATCTTACTGAATACATGGGTTAGTGTCTAAAGTGTGTGAATGTCTGTATCACTCTGTCTGTTGTTGTGTAAGCTGCTGCATCAGTTGGTCAGTAGCTACATCAATGTCTATATGGGTTATTGATTAGTTGCCTGCGTATTTGTATAGGAGACTGAGTGTGTGTGTGGTTGGGTGGGGGGTGTGTGACTCTGTGCATAGATGTGTGAGTGGTTGATTGACAGGGTGTATGAGTTTAAGAGTGCCTGTGGAAACAGTTGTATGGGTGGGTAAGTGTGTGTATGGGCGTCTTGGTGCGTGAATCGATGTCTCAGTGCACATGTCCAACTAAGTACATATATAAAAGGCAGTGTATGTGAGAGCTGGTGTATAGAAATGACTATACGTGAGAGTCAGTGATTGTGAGAGTGGCTGTATGTATGAGTGTATACTTGTATTAGTGATTATATAAGAGACTAAGGGGCTGATTCCGATTCGGGCCGGAAATCACTCCGACCGAGTCGGATTCGGAGAGATTTCCGACCGAACCGGACTCTAGCAGTCCGACCGAACGAGTACGATGCGGACGCATGCTATCGGACTCGAGTCGGTCGGACTCCCATTGAAGTCAATGGGAGCCGGTCGTATGACGCATACACGGGCTCCCATTGACTCACTGGGTGCGTTTCGAACAAGGGCGCCCCCTGCAGCGGGTATGCGTCGGTGCGACTCGTGCCGTACATGCATGTGTAGGGGGGACCCATGGGTCCCCCCTGTGTGCGACTCACACGCCTAGGCGTACAGGGGGGTCCGACACGGACCCCCAAAGTCCGGTTCTGACTGCTATTTCGAGACGGACAGCGCGAGTCGGTCGGACGGTTCGAGGCGCGAATCGTACTTGCTCGGTCGGGGAACGTCTCCATTGCGTGGTGCGAGTCGTGTCCGTACGAGTCGGTCGGAGCGGTTCGGACCCGGGAACGAGTCAGTCGGCGATTTCACGTACGCTCGCATCGTACTTGCTCGCGCGGACGGGTGTTCGAATCGGTCGGAAACAGGGCGTCCGAATCGGATCCGGTAAAGCCGAATCCGATTCGGTGCCCTACCGGCCGAGATCGGAATCGGCCCCTATGTATGCGTTACTATCTGTATGAATAAATGAGGTGGTGTGTGTATAACTGTGTAGGTGAGTAAATGGAACTGTGATTGAATCTTTGCATGAGTGACTAGGATGAGTACATAACTGACTAGGATGAGTGCTGGTGTGTCAATGTCTATATAGGTGTATGAGTGCATTTGATAGTGTTCTATTGATCAGTCACTGCATGTATGACTGATTGTATGGGTGAATGGGTAGATGTGTGTCTAGACCTAGGAATCACTGAGTGGGTATGTAGTAACTGGCATTAGTGTGTCAATGGTATCGAAAATGGTAGTCTGTATTTTACAGTGAGTGTATCAAAGGTTATATTAGTGTGTGACGAGGTACATCAGATTGATGTCATCAGTGATGTCATTTGAGATGTCATCAGTGATGTCATCAGTGATGTCACTGACCATGTCATGAATGATGTAATATGTGACGTCATCAGCAGTGCATTGCGGGGGCGCGAGTTATAGTTAGCTGAACTAACTATAACGGTGGAATTTCTATGGTTTTGTATGAGTGAAATGTTCAACTAACTATAACGTCCCTGAAACCTATGGTTTTTTCAGTGAATTTCTAAGGTTTTTGAAATGCTAATTTCTAACTATAACGTGCCTGAAACCTATGGTTTTTTCAGTGAATTTCAAAGGTTTTTTTAAATGCCAATTTCTAACTATAACGTGCCTGAAACCTATGGTTTTTTCAGTGAATTTCAAAGGTTTTTTAAATACTAATTTCTATCTATAACGTCCCTGAAACGTTTGGTTTTTTCAGTGAATTTCAATGTTTTTTTAATGCTAACTTCTAATTATAATGTTTATTTAACCTATAGTTTTTTCCGACACCCAAGAAGGACACAACACCCACTGCCACAACCCTCAGGACCTCCCCCACGTACCACCCCTCTCCCTACTGTAATTTTTTTTATTTGTTATTTAAACTATATAATGTCTTCTTGTTTTTTAAATATTAAACAACTACATACAGTATGAAAGGGAGCCCAGCCCAGAACCACATCTGAAGACCAACACATGTCATAGACCTACTGATCAAGCAGCTCCGACACCCAAGAACGCCACAACACCCACCACCACCCCCAGGCCCCCCCCTCTACCACCGAGGCAGCGCAGAACAAGACAGCAAACTTTCCGAAAACGGCATGGCCCCTCAGCCACACAATAGCTGAATATTGGGACAGGTGTGACAAACTATATGTGAAGGAAGCAATTCACCCATGTTTAACAATGCACACAATGCAAAGTGTAGCGGTGATGTGCTGGACACATCTCAGTATGCAGAACACACACCTCTCCATGTGCACAAATACTACTGGTGCTTGTAGTGTTGTGGACAGTGGACCCAACCATGTTACGTCAAACACTAGGGAAGATCTCAGTCATGTAGCTGTGTCGTCCCCCCCTGTAAGCATAAGCGTAACCGGAGTTCAGCGTAGGAGTGTGAATAAATAGGCCGGAGCTCTGGGCGTGGTTCACTTGTGGGAAGGCCAAAGCGTCTGCCAGGGCGGTGCCCCTCACCCTGCCATGAGGCCGCCAACATGACCGCCAGCCTCCTCAGCCGATCGCTGGCTTCCGCCACACCGGCCCCCAGCAGCACAGCACCGCGGACTTATGTCTGTACAAACTACTGCCTTCGATATACACTGGGGACAGCAAGGCTCACAATTCAGATTGAGTCGCGATTGCAGATGACGCAGTCCCGTAGGCAAGAGACATTGCTGAAGTCAACAACACATGGCTGTGGGCCCTTCCTGACCGCTGCCTCCGGCCTACACTGCGGTCAGTAGGGCTCACAATTCAGATGGAGTTGAGATTGCAGATGACGCAGTCCAGTAGGCAAGAGACATTGCTCAAGTCAACAACACGTGCCTGTGGGCCCTTCCTCACCGATGCCTCCTGCCTCCACTGCGGTGAGTAGGGCTCACAATTCAGAGCGACTCGCGATTGCAGATGACGCAGTCCAGTAGGCAACAGACATTGCTACCAGTGCGGCCAGCCCGGACCACGCATCATCGCTGACTGCGCACACGCTAAGTGCTTCAAGTACCACTAACTCTGTGCAGCTCAAGTCAACGCCACGTGGCTGTGGGCCCTTGATGACCGCTGCCTCCGGCCTACAATGCGGTTAGCAGGGCTAACAATTCAAGATTAGTGCCGATGCTAATTGTGTAAGAGAGTATAATCGGTTAAGAAGACTGTATGCTCCCAATCTGTGCAGCTCAAGTCAACGTCACGTGGCTGTGGGCCCTTGCTGACCGCTACCTCTGGCCTACACTGCGGTCATCAGGGCTCACAATTAAAATTAAGTCTTGATTCATTAATTACAGAGTCCAGTAGGCAAGTAACTATCACAGGCCTAAAATCTACATAATATCTTTTTAGTATCCTTGCTTCAAGAACTTTTTTTATATCAGTTATAGCTTTAGTACAATCACCAAATTCATCTTCAAGTGCAAACGAACACTCATTAGCAGTCTACACTGCGGGCAGTAGAGCTCGCAATTCGAATTTTGGACACGTGGTGCCACTAACCCTGTTCAACACAAGCCGCGACACGTGGTGCCACTAACCCTGTTCAACACAAGCCGGAGACACGTGGTGCCACTAACCCTGTTCAACACAAGCCGATCCCACATGTGGAACTATGTCCTGAGTCCTGAATGGCAGAGACCCCAAGTCCGTGGCAGCGACCACAGCACCAGACTCCCTTCGATCAGTGAGGTATATTTCCATATGCAAGGCCGGCTACAGGTGGTGGCACTAACCCTGTACAACACAAGGCGCGACACGTGGTACCACTAACCCTGTTCAACACAAGCCGATCCCACATGTGGAACTGTGTCCTGACTCCTGAATGGCAGTGACCCCAACTTCGTGGCAGCGACCAGAGCACCAGACTCCCTTCCATTAGTGAGGCGTATTTGCATATGGAAGGCCGGCGACACGCGGTGCCACTGAACCTGAACTACGCAGGCCGGTGGGGCCACCAACCTATGCACGTGGCTGTGGGCCCTTGCTCACCGCTACCTCTGGCCTACACTGCGGTCAGCAGGGCTCACAATTCAGATACAGTCGCGATTGCAGATGACGCAGTCCAGTACGCAAGAGACGTTGCTCCCAGTGCGGCCCGTCCGTACCAAGCAGCATCACAGGCTCATACATTCTTAATGCTTCTGGTGCCACAAACTATCACAGGCCTAAAACCTACATAATATCCTTTTAGTATCCTTGCTTCAAGAACTTTTTTTATATCAGTTATAGCTTTAGTACAATCACCAAATTCATCTTCAAGTGCAAACGAACACTCATTAGCAGTCTACACTGCGGGCAGCAGAGCTCGCAATTCGAATTTTGGACACGTGGTGCCACTAACCCTGTTCAACACAAGCCGCCACACGTGGTGCCACTAACCCTGTTCAACACAAGCCGGCGACACGTGGTGCCACTAACCCTGTTCAACACAAGCCGATCCCACATGTGGAACTGTGTCCTGAGTCCTGAATGGCAGTGACCCCAACTCCGTGAGAGAACCACAGCAGCAGACTCCCTTCGATTAGTGAGGCGTATTTGCATATGGAAGGCCGGCGACACATGGTGCCACTAACCCTGTTCAACACAAGCCGATCCCACATGTGTAACTGTGTCCTGAGTCCTGAATGGCAGTGACCCCAAGTCCGTGGCAGCGACCACAGCACCAGACTCCCTTCGATCAGTGAGGCATATTTCCATATGGAAGGCCGGCAACACGTATTGCCACTACCCCTGTTCAACACAAGCCGATCCCACATGTGTAACTGTGTCCTGAGTCCTGAATGGCAGTGACCCCAAGTCCGTGGCAGCAACCACAGCACCAGACTCCCTTCGATCAGTGAGGCATATTTCCATATGGAAGGCCGGCGACACATGGTGCCACTAACCCTGTTCAACACAAGCCGATCCCACATGTGTAACTGTGTCCTGAGTCCTGAATGGCAGTGACCCCAACTCCGTGAGAGAACCACAGCAGCAGACTCCCTTCGATCAGTGAGGCATATTTCCATATGGAAGGCCGGCGACACGTGGTGCCACTAACCCTGTTCAACACAAGCCGATCCCGCATGTGGAACTGTGTCCTGAGTCCTGAATGGCACTGACCCCAAGTCCGTGGCAGCAACCACAGCACCAAACTCCCTTCGATCAGTGAGGCATATTTCCATATGGAAGGCCGGCGACACGTGGTGCCACTAACCCTGTTCAAGACAAGCCGATCCCACATGTGGAACTGTGTCTTGAGTCCTGAATGGCAGTGACCCCAAGTCCGTGGCAGCGACCACAGCACCAGACTCCCTTCGATTAGTGACGGGTATTTGCATATGGAAGGCCGGCGACACGTGGTGCCACTGAACCTGAACTACGCAGGCCGGTGGGGCCACCAACCTATGCACGTGGCTGTGGGCCCTTGCTCACCGCTACCTCTGGCCTACACTACAGTCAGCAGGCCTCACAATTCACATAGAGTCCCGATTGCACATTATGCAGACCAGTAGGCAAGACACATTGCTCCCAGTGCGGCCCGTCCGCACCAAGCATCATCACAGGCTCATACAGTCTCAATGCTTCTGGTGCCACTAACTGTGCACCTCAACTCAATGCCACGTGGCTATGGGCCCTTGCTGACCGCTACCTCTGGCCTACACTGCGGTCATCAGGGCTCACAATTAAAATTATTTCTTGATTCATTAACTACAGAGTCCAGTAGGCAAGTAACTATCACAGTCCTAAACCCTACATAATATCCTTTTAGTATCCTTGCTTCAAGAACTTTTTTTATATCAGTTATAGTTTAGTACAATGACCAAATTCATCTTCAAGTGCAAACAAACACTCAATAGCAGTCTACACTGCGGGCAGCAGAGCTCGCAATTCGATTTTTAAATGCTAATTTCTAACAAGAAGATTGTACTCAGAAAATACAACACTTCGTCAGTGTATTCTATACTTATTTCATCTTTTCATGATACGCCTACACTGCGGTCAGTAGGGCTCACAATTAAAATTGAGTATTGATTCATTAATTACAGAGTCCACTAGGCAAGTAACTATCACAGGCCTAAAATCTACATAATATCCTTTTAGTATCCTTTCTTCAAGATTTTTTTTTATACCAGTTATAGCTTTAGTACAATCACCAAATTCATTTTCAAGTGCAAACGAACACTCATTAGCAGTCTACACTGCGGGCAGCAGAGCTCGCAATTCCAACTTTGGACACGTGGTGCCACTAACCCTGTTCAACACAAGCCTGTGACATATGGTACCACTAACACTGATCAACGCAAACCGCGACACGTGGTGCCACTAACCCTGTTCAACACAAGCCGGCGACACATGGTGCCACTAACCCTGTTCAACACAAGCCAGTTCCACATGTGGAACTGTGTCCTGAGTCCTGAATGGCAGTGACCCCAAGTCCGTGGCAGCGACCACAGCACCAGACTCCCTTTGGTTAGTGAGGCATATTTCCATATGCAAGGCCGGCGACACATGGTGCCACTAACCCTGTACAACACAAGGTGCGACACGTGGTGCCACTAACCCTGTTCAATACAAGCCGATCCCACATGTGGAACTGTGTCCTGAGTCCTGAATGGCAGTGACCCCAACTTTGTGGCAGCGACCACAGTACCAGACTCCCTTCAGTTTTTTTTGTTGTTGTTTTCTTTAAATAAAATGTTTTATATGTAAACCTATACATGACTAAGATTCTTGTTTGTCCAACCGCACAGGGACACTTCCGGGCCCAAGAAGGTTGTTGGGGGTATGTTGGTAATGTGGGAAGAGGGTGCGTTACCTGCTGATGTGGGGAGAGGCAGCGTGAAAGGGGTATCTCTCACAGAAAGAACTCCGATATGTTTTCAGAAATGCCTCGGACAGATGCCAGCTGACGGACTGAATCACAAAATGGTTTTTCAATGCTTATGTAGTGTGAGTTATGAACAGTTCGCACCCAGGCTCGCAGAGGGACAACTGCGGCCCGTCCGCTCGACTCACACACCCAGTACTACGACCCGTCCGCTCCCAAAGGAACAGCAGTGTAGTACCTCGCAGAGGTACAGGCACAGTAGCGTACTAGCTCACAAACGTAGAGAGCTGCGAGCCGACGGACTGGCTTCTAACGGCATAGATGCAAAGTGGTGATGTTGGGCAGACGGAGCGTGAAAGAGTTATCTCGCAGAAACAGAGCTCTGGTATATTAAATTGCCCCCGAGACCTTTCTTTTATATTTTCACTCGATGCGAGAAAGCGCGCTTTCTGGACCAAGACCTTTCTCCCTGCCAAATTTGGCGTAATTCCGTTCAGCAGTTTGACCTGTAGCCTTGTCTAAAGTTTCCTATGGAAAATCCATTGAGAAAACACATTTTCACACCCCCCACATAGCTACCTGTCGCAGGCGTACTCGCTGTTGGTGTGCAGGTAAGTGGTCTAGTTGTCAACATGTCACGGCCACTCCCTGAGGGCAGGTTTGCACACACACCACACCCATCCAGCACAAGCGTCACAGGCCATGTGACCACGCAAATATAATGGATCCACAACGTCACATCCTTTATTGCCGGTGGTGACTGGATGGCGGATGCTCCACGGGTCGCAATCATAAAGACTCATGAAAAGTTGCGCAGGGGGTTAGTCGCACCCTGAGCTCTATGGCCGTCAGGGGCCTACTACCACGTGGCGCGGACTTGAGTTCCACAGGGTTATTGTAACCTGAAGCTGATGTGGCCGTCAGGGGCCTACCACCACGTGGCGCGGACTTGAGTTGCACAGGGTTACTGCCACCCGAAGCTAATGTGGCCGTCAGGGGCCTACCACCACGTGGCGCAAACTTGAGTTGCACAGGGTTAGTGCCACCCGAAGCTGATGTGGCGGTCAGGGGCCTTCGACCACGTGGCGCGGACTTGAGTTGCACAGGGTTAGTCGCACCCTAAGTTGTATGGCCGTCAGCGGCCTACCACCACATGGCGCTGACTTGCGTTGCACAGGGTTAGCGGCACCAAAAGCTGATGAGGTCTCCGTCATTGATGACTCAGGACTCAGCGACATGTGTGAGATCTGCCGGGCCGCGGAGAAGCTGATGTGGTCTCTGCCATTCATGACTCAGGACTCAGCGACATCTGTGAGATCTGCCGGGCCGCGGAGCTTTGACGGGCATGTGGAGTGCCCACTGGTAGACACTCCGGTGGCAGCAGGTAATTATTTGGTCATGGATGCGCAGGGGCGGCAGTATCTCTCTCTCTCTCTCTCTCTCTCACTTCCCTCTCTTCACTCTCTCTCTCACTCTCTTCCTTCCTTTTCTTCTCTTTCTCTATCTCCCTTCTCCCTTTCTCATTCCCTTTCTTTCCTTCCCTCTCTTTTTCTCTCTGGCTTTTTTTTCCTTCTCTGTGTCTCACTCCTTTGATATGCGCATTACACACGTCCTTATTTTGTGCTTTATTTTCCAGGCTGTGTCGTCGACATTCATGGTCCCGACAGGAGTCTTCCGCCTTGTTGTTTTGTGTTCAGTTTGTTAAATTTAGTTTATCCTTTATATATACGTTTACGAAAAAATAAAGTTTGATTAAAAAAAAAAAGGAAATTCAATAAAGTTTTTGGCTGTTACTTAAGTGCTGTGTGACTCTTTCTCGTTCTTATTACTGTTATTTCGTGGTGTCCACCATGGTGTTAAATTTTGGGGCAGTTATCACGGGAATACTGGTGATGTCTGCAGTTTGCACCAGCTTCTGAATAGTGTGTTATATTTATTTCAACTTTAGTTGCATTAAAGTGCTGATAATGAAATGCAGAGTAGGCGTTCCCGTGCAAAAAGACACGAGGTGCACCTTTGCGATTTATTCTAAATACTAAAATCCTGTATTGAATTTCACTGTGGTAGTGGGTGCACTTACAGTGTACACACAAAATCAATGAAGAAATGTCATTGTATTTATATTGATTGGGAATAGTGGGTCAGGTGCTGGATCTTGACGGGATACACTGCCCAGTTCGTTTATTTTTCTGTACATGAAAAAACCACATCACAACTTTGACAACAACTGCATTGCGAAACAAATTCCGGCGATAAGCCGCGTTAGCACCAGGGATTTTACACCTGCTTTCTGCTGGTGTTAAGCAGGACGACTACCTGCAGCATGAAAGGGAACACAGCCAAGAGCCACACCGAAACACCCACAGGTGCCATACAGTCAATGAGCATGATACACGGATACCCATGAGGTCCACAACACTCATCGCAACAACCCCAGGACCGCCAACGCCCCACGAACCCGCATCTGAGCAAGTGTGTCCGTGTGGTCATTGTGTTAGCATGATAGGCACCGGCCCTGCAACATCACAGTGTCAGCGGACATTACCATGTCACCTCAGCGTTGGCAGTGAGCCTGGACATGTAGCTACGCACGCATCCTCCTGCATGCACAAGCGGCGTGTGCTGGTCCGGCGTACACAGGTCAGCGCAGGGGTCTGCCTATCCGGCAAGGGGAACGGGGTGTCTCGGACATGTCCGTGTTCAGGAAGTGTGGTAAGTGTGTCTCTGTGTTCTGGTGTGGCCGCCACAAGGGCCGCAGCAGTCGATGTTGTACAGTGGCATGCACCACCTCCAAACTGCAGTCTCACGGTGTGGTTGGAATGCCGCAGGACATGCGCGAATAGGCATTACAATGGTGTGCCGTAGGAGTGCACGGGATACAACAGTGCACCGTACAAAAGTGTGGGGGCTCGTGGGAGGGAGGAGCAGCTGTTTGGCAACGTAACACACAGTGAACCCACCCATGTGCCACGTGCTGGGCATCTCATCCATGATGACCAGGGTCGCAGACATCCCACAACACCCACGACCGGCCTTTGTACACATCCTGTATGAATGCAGCTGGAGAACTTACTGTAGGGATGAAAGGTTCTTTGTCTGAGCTATCTTGCAGTAGCACATCTGCTGCTCCGAGAAGGAACTTGCAAGTGGCCAGCCCCCCCCTGACAGATACGATAATATTTGCATCCATCTCCCACACTACGCACTGCCTGATTTGAGAACAACGAGTACACATCCCAACACTCAAAAATCCTTCGTCGTAGTTAGCTTGCGTGAAATGGCCTTCACACGTACTCCCACCACACCCCTGCCCTGCACCCATTGCACACAGACCCGGCTCATTGCACCAAGCTGTGCCATTTCATCCACAAGACTGGCACACGGCAAGCCAGTGCAGCTACAAGCAGAGCCACTGACGCAATGGCAGAGCATCCCGAACACATGGTCGACTCCATGCACATCCACCTATACCTTGCACGTCTGCTGCATGTCCTGGGTGCACTGCCTTTGGCAGTACTGCGGATCACTTACCGGCTGTGCTTCCGCATTGCGGACGTCACCTGTGTTCAACCTGTATTGCAATGTCGCACGTGCCTATCCGAGTGGTGCATGGACGTGTGCCTCTCCAACGAGTGGGTAGCTGACATGGATTACGACAGGTGTGTGCGCCCCTGTTGGCCCACGACCAGGACTGTCATGGTGATGCCCGTTTATGGCATGCATGGATGTTTGGCATGCATGTTGGGAACTGGGCCTGGGAGATTGCACGTGTCGTAGTATGCAGTGAGCAAATTGACCCACTTCCCGATTCTGCTTTGGTGCACATTGGGTACAGTGGTTGGAGTCAGCACATCTGTCCCGGTCAGCTGATGGATTACGTCGACGACATGTCAAATATTGTGGCCAACCATCACTCATTAGAGATAGTGGCTTACGCAGCTGCACTCGCGTTCATGGACGAGTGACAAGGTACCTCCAACCACGACTCGATGTGCCACATTGCACGTGTCCCTCCGCATCATTGCACGTTGTACATCTGGTCACATGTCCCAAAACAACAGTGGACATGGCTGCATTGGCGTCGAATCATGTCCGAAGCGCGGACAACCAACGCTGCTTGACACTGACGTGTGTTGGTGATGGACTACCCCGAGGTGAACATGGACGTTTTCCTACGTTCCTTATTCAGCCATGCTGCTGCATTTCTCTGCATATCGTGGCACTACTCTTGGCCGTACTGACACGCACTTTTTTTTATAAAGTTTCCACATTTTCACTTGTCTCCAAATGTGTAGTGTCTTCATTTGTATGCCAATGTGTGTGTCACGGACTCTCTGGCTGCCTGCCATACGTGAATTGCTACCCCATCCGGACTGTGGGTTTGTACTTATGCGTTCTCATGTGCCTGTTTCGTACTGACGCTTTTGGACGCTTATCCGCCTCAGGCGAGTGCATTTGTGTCCTGTGTTCGATTGTGCGAATCTTTGTGTTTGGACAACATTGTGTTGGATGTTGGTGTACTCTGCTTCCTATGTGTGTGTGCTGCATTGTGTGTGAGATGTCCCTTCATGTGAGCTTTTGTTCACCCTTCTCCCTTTCCGGCAGTGTGGTTTTCACTTCTATGCTTGTTCAGTGGTGTGATGTTGGCGGGTTGTGTGACTTGTGCTCCTTGTTGGTGTGTTTCATTTTGGCCATGGTTTGTCTATAGTTGTGCTGTACTTAATTGTGCATGTGTACCATTGTGGCCATCTTCCCCCGTCCCCCCACTCCCTGCTTCTTCCTCTTCCTGGTGCTGTTGTGTCTGTAATTTTGTTGCTCCACACATAAATACATGTAATGAACAAATTAGAATAGTTCCTTGATTCTTTTAGGTTTCAAAACTTCTCTCTATTGGTTTTTTAAATTTTTTCCATATAAACAGTTTTTTTAATATTAAAGGACACATAGAAGTCAGAAGTGCAATGTATTCTATCAACACACTTTCTAGAACATTCTACAACACGTGCAGGTTAAAAGTTCATCAATTTTTTTAAACCTAACGATATTTTTTTGCAACATTTTCTCGCACATTTAACGGCACGTGCAGGTTAAAAGTTCACGATTGTTTTAAGTTCGAACAGTGCCTTCCAAATGCAAGTAGCAGGTGTGGTTGAGTTGAGCAAATTTTATCCTATGATATGTACTCCACGTTTAAACTGCTTTTTCTTAACCAATCACAAAGATGCTTTTCCACCAAACGAATGTGCACCCTACTTTTAAAAAACAATGCTTTTCATCTCCCAATCAGGTATCGTTTTGTATGGCAAAAAAAGTAGTTCCCCATCTTTAAACATATCTCTTATTCTACGAACGGACTGCATGAGCTACAGACATCTATCCATTCCTCCCAGCCATACCTTCAAAATGCTAGTGTG
Source organism: Calotriton arnoldi (assembly GCA_963921515.1). Classification (NCBI taxonomy): domain Eukaryota; kingdom Metazoa; phylum Chordata; class Amphibia; order Caudata; family Salamandridae; genus Calotriton; species Calotriton arnoldi. The sequence continues at coordinate 544,862 of CAWUFW010010882.1, forward strand.
GATCGTAGGACATAGCTATGTTTTCTGGTGCAAGAGGTATGCAGAACAGAGACGTATTGACTTAGACCTAGGTTTACAAAATGTGGACATTAAATGGTTTGGACAAAGAGGATTGAAGTGGCACCAATTGTTGCCTTTGGTTAAAACCTGTTTGCATCTCCAACACCCTGACCTCATGATTGTGCACTGTGGTGGAAACGACCTAGGCACATTGACTGGGGTAGGTTTGGAAATGCTAATGAAGGACACCTTTCGACAATTGATATTGCTTTTGCCTCAAACTGTCTTTGTATATTCCAATATATGCCAAAGACAGAAGTGGAAATGGTCAAACCAATTTTGTCCTCAGATTGAAAAATCTAGGAAGAATGTCAACAAAGCTGTGTCTGCATACCTCAGAGACCATAGAATGGGGTCGATCTACAACAATAACATACGTTTTCATATGGCTGATATCTACAGAAGTGATGGAGTACACTTCACAGATCAGGGAAATCGAGTTTTTCTGAATAACCTGAAGCTGTGCATCCGCACTTATATGTAGCTCCAACTAATAAACACAAGGGCTCTTTTTAGAGCCGCCTTATATTCCCAATATCGGTTCGCAGAGTGACAGCTGTGATCCGGCTAGCACAGGGAGACCTGCGGGCCGTCGAGCAGCCTCGCAGAGGGACACCTGCGGCCCGTGGGCTCAGTTCGCACAGGGAGAGCTACGGGCCGTCGGCTCAGCTCGCACAGTGTGAGCTACGGCCATCGGCTCGCAAACGCACACCAGCGTGCTGGCTCGCAGAGGGAGAGCTCCGGTCTAACTCGCAAAGGGACACCAACGGGCCAACCGCCCTGCTAGCAGACACACACCTATCACCTAACGGACTCACTTGGACATGTACAGCTAGGGACACGACGGCTCGCAGACGCACAGCTGCAAGCCGACGGACTGCTACTGTTTTATGCTTTAGGGTAGTACAGTGGTGTTTGGGTAGTGTAGGGGGTTGTGCTGGGGGTAGTATTTTAGGGTTTAGGGTAGTGCAGTGGTGTTTGGGTAGGGGGTCGTGCTGGGGGTAGATTTAGGGTTTAGGGTAGTGCACTGGTGTTTGGGTAGTGTAGGGGATCGTGCTGGGGTAGTGTTTTTGAGTTTACGACAGTGCAGTGGTGTTTGGGTAGTCTTTGGGTAGTGTAGGGGGTCGTGCCGACAGACTGACTCACAGAGCTCCGAGCCGACGGACGGGCTTCTAAAGACATAGCCGCGACCTGGTGATATGAGGAGAGGCAGCCTGAAAGGCATATCTCACACAGACACAGATGCCAGTGTTGCCTCGCAGAGGTAAAACTACGAACCCGATGGCTTCTACACGGAGAGATGCGAGCTGACGGAGTAAATCACAAAATGGCTGCCAACACTTCCTGGTTTCAACCATTCACAGCCAATAAGCCGCAAGCTGCTGCTTGTAACCCCTCAGCCAATCACATGTCAGAATTCTCAAATATCGATATCTGTAAAATTTGATATTTCTCAAAAACTACTCAACGGATTTACACCATTTAAACAAAAGCGTGCTTTCTGGGCCATCACCTTTCTCCCTGCCAAATTTGGCGTAATTCCGTTCAGCAGTTTCACCTGTAGTCTTCTGTAAAGTTTCGTATGGAAATTGCATGGAGAAAACACGTTTTAGGACCCTCTTTTTTCTCAGCCCCTCCTACACCATTCACCCCCAAACTTTCAATATAAGAGCTAATCCAAAAAAGAGAAACTTTTTGGATAATTTCATAAAGATTCGTCAAACGACGCCAAAGTTACAAGCACATACAAGGCTCCAGAAGGGGAGCCGCGCAACCCCCTCCCAACATAAGTGAAGCCCCGGGGCTGCGCGGACCCCAGCGGCCCCCCGCCACCCCTGCAAGCCCCATCTATTATTTTTTAAGAAATACCCCCGCAACCTAGCCCACCCAAGGGCCTCATTAAAATAAAACGCGAGAACCCGCGACCCCAGCGCGAATTTTTGCCGATTTTTTTATTTTTTTTTTAAATGATTTTTTGGGCCCTGGGGGTCCTCCTGGGACCCCCTGAGCAGACCTAGTGGGTCAGGGTTTTTCTACCCTGCCCCCTTCTCTTGTTTTATACCTTTGTTTCTCCATTTTCGGGTGACTCGCTTCTACCGAGCCACAAGATGGCTGCCAACACTTCCTGGTTTGGAGTGCTAGCAGCCAATCACAGTGAAGCTCGCGCACGCGACTTAGGCTCCGCCCAGATATCGAAACTTTTATTTTTCTAATTTCTCAACAACTACTGAACGGATTTACACCATTTTTAAAAAGGTCGCTTTCTGACCCAAGCACTACCTTTCTACCAAATCTGGAGTAATTCCGTTCAGTAGTTTCGGCTGTAGCCCTGCACAAAGTTTCCTATGGGAAATTGATTTTTTGACTCTTATTTTTGAATTTCTCAAAAACTACTGAACGGATTTACACCATTTAAAAAAAAGGTTGTTTTCTGAACCAAGCTCTACCGTTCTGCCAAATTTGGGGTAATTCCGTTCAGCAGTTCGGGCTGTAGCTCGTCGCAAAATTTCCTATGGAAATTAACATGGAGAAAATGAGTTTTGGGACCCCCCTTTTTTCTCAGCCCCCGCTTGACGAATCACCCCCAAACTTTCAGGATAGGAGCTGACCTGGATAGACTTTTTTTTTGGAGAATTTCAGGAAGATTCGTCAAACGACGCCAAAGTTATTAGCAAATCAAAAAATGCTTTTCCTACGGAAAATAGGTTCTAACTATAACTACCTACTGGCGACAGCCAGTAGGTAATATATATATATATATATATATATATATATATATATATATATATATATATATATATATATATATCAGCCAAAACCCGTCCATGAATAAAGACAGGCTCTGACACAACACAGGATGCCAGTTACTAAACCACTGAGTTTTTATTCCACAACTTTAGCCAACATGACGCGTTTCGGCCGAGGCACCGGCCTTTATCACACATACTGAGCACCATACTGAGCTCACCTTTTATAGTGTGAGCAAATCACGTGATGCATGAACATAAAAGAAAGAAAAGAAAACAACAAATGCAGCATTGTTTAAAATTATATCAATTTCAACTTTCTAACATTGTTCATGCTGACCCAGCTCATTTTAAATACCATGACTGCTGCATCCGAATAGGTGCAATACTAATAGTGACTGCACATTTTGATGTTTTGAACTCTGAAGACCTGCCGGTTAAATACCAACGACCAGTGTCGGGTCTTCATAGTGAAACTCAAATTTGTGCTGAACACCACGCAGAACACGTAAATGGTGCAGAGATTTTAAAGCCTGGGTCACATTCTTTGCCTATTGTGCTCAGAATTGTAAATACATTGTGCCCAAAATAAAAATCAAATTGCTGAAAAACGGAGAGAAACAGACATTCTAAAGTCACCCGTATTCAATGACAAACACTGTCCCTTTATGAAATACAAATAGAGGAGGTTGCTTTCTCCTCTCCAGGTGCCGCCCGAGTTCAAAACGAAAATATTCATTTTGGTCATTGTCTTTGTTTTTTACCTTTGGAAAGTCACAAGTCACTTGTAGCGGTGCAAGGGAGTATATAGGAAAAATAGCTAAACCACTGACAATGCCAAATGCCGAGTTAGTTGTGATCCTCAAGGTTACAATTCCTACGTAACCCTGTATTTTCCTGCACCAAATAAATGTAAAGTGTGCACGTGGCATTTTGGTTGTAGCTGTTTATACTCCATGTAACCGAGCTTGGAAGTTCCCAATTTTCAACAATTGTTCCAGATAAAATCCGAGCAGCACGTGGCAAACAAAACTCCTATCACGGCGCAGAGTCTGACCTTTAATTAAATCACACATCTTTCTGTTCTTTTTAAAATCAGCTACTAAAATATGGGAATAGTTCTCAGTGGTACTGGCAAAACTGTCTTCGCAGCTGAATATATATCTATATATATATATCCACCTCGTAGTTTGGCTGCACCCAAGCCTCTTCGAACGGCGGGCACACGGCGGGGTAGCCACCCCTACAAATCCACCAAAATCCAGTGAACACAATCCTTGATGCCAAGAAAACACCGGAGCCGTGGCCTCTATTCATGAGCGTGTTTATTGCAACGCACAGTCCCGACGCGTTTCGGAGTTACATCACTACTTTCTCATGGGCAAGGTTAAGTGCCTCTTTGCTTTCTTTTAAAGAAACAAGTGCTCTATTCGTGTGCTTACTTAGTGAACATAAAAAACATACTTCGGCTGGTCATGGTGTCATGAAACAATAAAGTTGTAAAATACAAAACTCATATCGGGAAATGCAGATTATTAACCACACTACATACTGTTCGTAATTGTGAAAGCAATGTTATTATAATACATTATTTGTTCGTATTCATTATGATGCCGTATAGTCACTTGGTGCTTTCTTTCATTAAATAGCCGATATCGCTTGCTAACCAATTCAGCCCAAGTGGGCACTTTGAAGTACCAGCAATGCTAAACAATTTAGCCCAAGTGGGCATATTTAAAATAACGGCAAAGCACACAGTCCTGCTCCAGTGAGCCAAAGATTACCCCGCACCACAAGTGGCAAAATTCATCAGCTGGTGTGTTGATACTTAATAAAGCTCTGCTACATTTCCCACTGTTATCTGCAATAGACCAGACAGAAATAATCATGTTAAAATCATTTCTAAAGGTGCACAAATGCCAAATTAAACAAACAAACAAAACCTTTTAAAAAACATCTGAAAATGTCAAGATCGAGGGCAGTAGTTACCACCTTTGTATCATAGGTGGACAGACATTTCTTCGTCCAGATTTAAACCAATGGGAGATAACGTATTATATTTAATGATCATTTTTGACTCAAGTTTCCTCAATTCGACAGTTCTATTGCCTCCTCTTTCTCTAAGGGGGATATCATCAAGGACAATGAATTTGAGTAAGTTAGCATTCTGATTATGACATGTACTGAAATGACGGGCTACAGGATACTGTTTGTCATTTTTCTTTATAGCCCGAAGATGTTCCAGTACTCTTTTTTTGGCTTTGTGAATCGTGCTCCCTATGTAAAATCTATTGCAGGGGTATTTCAAAGCATAGACAACAAACTCAGAATTACAGGTTAAATGTTTCATAATTCTATAGGGAGCTTTCTCATTACAGATTTTTACCGATTTGTAGTTGGTACTGCATTTACAAGCTTTACACTGATTGCATGTGAAAAAGCCCTGAATACCTCTATGTTTTTTAGTTTGATTCACTAAAGTTTTACTGAGTGAATCACGTAAAGATTTAGCCTTTCTGAATGTAAGGAAGGAAATTCACCTACATATTCATTAAGGTCATCATCATTTCTCAACACATTCCAGAATTTTTTCAGGCTTTTCCTTATCTCCCAAGCTTGATTGTTATAGTTTGTAATGAATCTAATGGGCTCTTTTACATGATTCATTTTCTTTTTGGGGGTAAGCAAATCATTGCGGTTTAATTTATCAGCTTTAGAGGTGGCCTGATCAATAACAGATTTGCTGTAACCTCTTGCTAAGAATCTATCTGTCATGATGTCTTTTTCTTTCAGGTAGCTCTCTTCAGTGCTGTAGTTCCTTTTGGCCCTAAGTAGCTCGCCAAAAGGAATGCTGCGTATTAAATTATTAGGATGGCAACTGCTAGCATGTAGCAAGCTGTATATATATATAAGATATCAGAGCGCTTTATATGAGCACCAGTTGCGTTACAGACAGACACATTCATTTTGCTAGGCACGCGGAGATTAAGTGATTTGCCCAGAATCACCGGATGTCCATGCCGAGACTCGAACCCGGTTCCCCAGCTTTGAGGTCAACCACTCTAGCCATTAGGGTTGAGGAGATGAAAGGAAATAAGAACGCAGAGAGTGCTGAGACACAAGAAAAACCAAAGATGGAAAAGGAGAAGCCGTTAGACATACCCACATTGAAAGTAGAACTAGAAGAAATAATAAAAGGATGTTTGGAGTTTGAACACCTAGAGCAGTACAGAGAAAAGACTTAATTTACCTGTGTAAGGAAATTACTTGAAGAGCAGCGTTGGTGCATGACAGGTTGACTAAACTAGCTCAAAAATATGACCTAGATCTCAGCAGTATTGTGAATCTATACAGGAGGTATAGGGTTAATTTGGATGATCCATGCATAGAAAACATGAAGGTTACAGGAATGCGTTTTCACATTGTAGAATTGGTCAAATGCATTCACAGACGAAGAGAGACTGAGAAACTCGAAATTAGATGGGCAAGGAAACATGAAAAGAAAAAGAGGGAGTCAGCCATTGCAGGAATCCAGAGTGAGCAAGATGAAGGAGAGGCAGCAAGTTACCCACTTAGAGAAATAGCAGGAGGAAAGTATGTACACATTCCATGGAGCCGAATAATTTTCTCAAATTGAGAGACAAGCCTGTGCAGTGGTATGCACAAGTGGAAAGGCTCATAACGATTGTGAACTGATTTGAATACATTTTTTGGCAGTGAGGGAAGTTAGAACTAATGCACCCTTACCTATTGTGATGGAAAAATATGAAGTAGTTATTACCGTTTTAAGGGGCAGAGTACCCCCAAAAGATTTGTATTGGCTAAAGATTAAAAGAACCCGAAGGAAACTGTGCATGAATATTATGAGAGATTATTGCAGGTGTTTCAGAGGCACAGTGGACGTGAGTATCCTGAGGAAAAGGATATGGGGATTTTCCTATCCCAATTTGTTTTAGGGCCGAAGCCAGAGATCTGTTCACACATGACCCAAAGCATGATCTGCTGGCAGAATAAATCATAAGATGAAAGTTTGAGATACACCAAATATTGCAGTGATGAGTTAGACATGAAGCAGCAGAAAATAAAAGAGAAATTCATGTTGGCACAAACAAAGCTGGCTCGGAAAGGTTTCAGAACCCTTCTTTTACAGGAAATCAAGGAAACATGTAAGGAGTTGTTGTGCCACAGGTAGGTTTTCAGGGAAATCAAGGAGGGATGACTCTGTCACAGGATAGAGGTAGAGGTGTTCCTGTGGGTACGGGACCTCGAGCAGAGATTGCTGCAATGAAAAAGATTACTTCCTGTCACATCTGTCATATAGTTGGACATTGGAAGAGGGAATGTCAATATAACCCTGACAATGCTGGAGGCAATGTGCAGTGCCACGAGGTACACAAACTCAAAGGGGCTTATTTACAAGCCTCTTGCACCACCGGTGCATCACTTTTTCCCTTATTAAAAGTGACACACCAGCAGCGCAAGGGGCTTGTAAATAAGCCAGAAAATGTGCCCGCATAGCAAATGCCAATGCAGGGACAGGCTCAAATGATATTTGTTGCATGTGCACAAATGGGAAAACCAAGGTTTAATCTAAATCAAATGCCAACAATGAATACCAATCCATATCAGAATGCTGTGCCACAATTTCAGAATCCAAACCAGAATGCATTACAACAATTCCCGTTATTTGAAAATCATGGTTCGGTTCAGATAATTCTCAATGACGGTGACTCAGAGGGGAGGAAGATGGGGACTTGGCGTAGTGTTAGAGGTAGACCATAGTGGCCCATATGAAAACGCAGAGGTCTATGGTCACCCGTATCATTTCTTATTGATACTGTTGCTACCCGTTACACTGTTAGAATAGCGGAAGTCCCAGACCTACCTTTTTCGTGGAAAACTATTGTAGTTGTAGGGGTTACAGATAAACAAATTCTAAACCCAGTTTCTTTAAAGGTTCCAGTAAAAAATAGGCTAATTTAAAGAAAAGCACCAATTCATTGTTTGTGAGTCATCCTGTGAACCTGCTAGGAAGGGATTTATTGTGCAAGTTAAATTGCACTATATATTGCACACCGGATAGCGTGGCTTTCCAGACATGATGTAGATTTTAAAATAATCAAAACAACAGGCTGAGAAAGGAGTATTCCCTTTGATAACCATTAATGAATTGCCAGAAGATCTGAGAGAAACAGTGAACGCTGGAGTTTGGGATTTTACAGGGAAAGACATCGAACTCATTAAAGGTGTAGAACCAGTCCAAATGGCTGTGAAAACAAATACTGCATATCCCAGAACACCACCATATAATTTGACAACAGAGACGATTGCAGGAATACAACCAGTGATAGATGACATGTTACAAAAAGGAATCCTGAGGGAACTAACTGAAATCCATGTAACTCTCCAATTATGGGCTTGCAAAACCCCAACGGTAAATACAGGACAGTTCAAGATTTTTGAAAAGTAAATGAAATAGTGGTGCCCTGTTGTCCTGTGGTACCCAATCCAGCTGCCATATTGTTTCAAATCCCATATACTACAGAGTGGTTTACCATTATCGACCCGTGCCAGGCTTTCTTCTCACTGCAATTGCACAAGAAAAGCCAACTCCTTTTTTCCCTTTATATTCCAGCAGAAGGTATTAAGATGGTGTTGAGTCCTTTAAGGGTATACAGAGAGTCCATCCATTTTTAATCAAATCCTGAAAAGAAATCTAGAAACCCTGAAAATGCCAAGCAAGTCAACCCTTGTGCAATACATAGATGACCTGCTTGTGGCATCAGTAACGTAACATGCATGTAAACATGACACATTTGCACCCTTGAACCACCTGGCTGAGAACGTACACAAAGTGTCTCCAGGAAAACTGTAGTATTGTCAAAAAGAGGTTCAATATCTGGGACACATTATTTTGAAAGGAGCTAGGAAAGTGCCACCAGAGAGAGTGGAAGCAATCTTGCAACTGAATCTAGCACAAACGCAAAAGGAAATCAGAATGTTTTTGGAAATGGTTGGCTACTGTAGACAGTGCATACCAAACTTTTCCTTGGTGGCCAAACTTCTATTTAGGTCGACACACAGAGACGTGTCTGATCCGATTCCATGGGACAACAAATGTACTAAAGGGTTCCTAGAGCTGAAAGAGAAATTGTGTTGTACCCCAGCACTAGGAATGCCAGATTATACAAAAGAATTCACATTGTTTTGCAGCGAGACAGATGGGTGAACTCTCTCGGTTTTGACTCGAACACATGGAGGCTCACAAAAGCCTATTGCCAATTTTTCTACCTCCCTTGACCCTGTAGCAGTAGGTCTTCCCAGTTGCCTTAAAGCGGTAGCCACAGTGAGCACAAGTTTGGAAAAGAGTGAGAATATAGTGATGGAATACTGTCATTGTCCCGATCTCTGTGGAGCTAATGTTAACAAAAACAAAGACACAATATATATTACAATAATGTATATTGCTATAGATTCGAGTTCAAGTCTCATGATCTAAGCGGGACATGCTTGATATTAATATTTGATTTCACAGAGCAGCCCATTGTTACACAACGGGACACTGAACAGCTAACAGAGTAGGCTTGCAAAGGTTCTCATGAGAACCTTCCTAGATGTATCTTTTTGTAATACGCTGTAGCAACGTTCAAATTACGGGCGAACAAAGCAAACACAAGGAGATGATGGACGGAGTGCTGAAGCTTTTCAGACACTCACCCCCAGTCACAGATCTGGGTTGAATCCATCATCGTTCTTTAGCTCACTTCGCCAGCCCAGTTCAGACACAGCTATATGCAAATCAGTCTTGACCCAGTGCCTCATGGGAACAGTCCAGCCCGAACTGCCAAGCCATGTCTTCCCTGGACCGGAAACAAGCATCCTGGGACCGGTTTCGGGGTAACACCCCTCATCAGCCAGGCTAGCTTGAATCCAGTGGCAAAAGTGAGCAAGGGACCCACGTCTGGGCATACCCTGCCAACTTAGGGTGAGCAAAGCAAACACAAGGAGATGATGGACGGAGTGCTGAAACTTTTCAGACACTCACCCCCAGTCACAGATCTGGGTTGAATCCATCATCGTTCTTTGGCTCACTTCGCCACCCCAGTTTAGACACAGCTATATGCAAATCAGTCTTGACCCTGTGCCTCATGGGAACAGTCCAGCCCGAACTGCCAAGCCATGTCTTCCCTGGACCGGAAACAAGCATCCTGGGACCGATTTCGGGGTAACACCCCTCATCAGCCAGGGTAGCTTGAATCCAGTGGCAAAGTGAGCAAGGGACCCACGTCTGGGCATACCCTGCCAACTTAGGGCGAACAAAGCAAACACAAGGAGATGATGGACGGAGTGCTGAAACTTTTCAGACACTCACCCCCAGTCACAGACCTGGGTTGAATCCATCATCGTTCTTTAGCTCACTTCGCCACCCCAGTTCAGACACAGCTATATGCAAATCAGTCTTGACCCTGTGACGTGGGTTCCGGGCTCACTGTGCCACAGGATTCAAGCTATCCTGGCTGAAGGGCGAAACCCCGAAACCGGTCCTAGGATGCTTGTTTCCCGTCCAGGGAGGACCTGGCTTGGCAGTTAGGGCTGGACTGTTCCCATGAGGCACAGGGACAAGACTGATTTGCATATGGCCAGGTCTAAACTGGGGTGGCATGGTGAGCAAAAGAATGATGGATTTAACCCAGATCTCTTGACTGGGGGTGAATGTTTTGATTTGTTCTGCATTCCGTCCATCAATTGTATGTCTTTTGCTTCCTCACTCTAAGTGCACTGGGTATGCCCAGACGTGGGTCCCGGGCTCACTGTGCCACTGGATTCAAGCTATCCTGGCTGATGAGGGGTGAAACCCCGAAACCGGTCCTAGGATGCTTGTTTCCGGTCCAGGGAGGACCTGGCTTGGCAGTTCGGGCTGGACTGTTCCCATGAGGCACAGTGTCAAGACTGATTTGCATGTGACCAGGTCTAAACTGGGGTGGCATGGTGAGCAAAAGAATGATGGATTTAACCCAGATCTCTTGAGTAGGGGTGAATGTTTTGATTTGTTCTGCATTCCGTCCATCAATTGTATGTCTTTTGCATCCTCACCCTAAGTGCGCCGGGTATGCCCAGACGTGGGTCCCGGGCTCACTGTGCCACTGTATTCAAGCTATCCTGGCTGATGAGGGGTGAAACCCCAAAACCGGTCCTAGGATGCTTGTTTCCGGTCCAGGGAGGACCTGGCTTGGCAGTTCGGGCTGGACTGTCCCATGAGGCACAGGGTCAAGACTGATTTGCATATGGCCAGGTCTAAACTGGGGTGGCATGGTGAGCAAAAGAATGATGGATTTAACCCAGAGCTCTTGACTGGGGGTGAATGTTTTGATTTGTTCTGCATTCCGTCCATCAATTGTATGTCTTTTGCTTCCTCACCCTAAGTGCGCCGGGTATGCCCAGACGTGGGTCCCGGACTCACTGTGCCACTGGATTCAAGCTATCCTGGCTGATGAGGGGTGAAACCCCGAAACCAGTCCTAGGATGCTTGTTTCCAGTCCAGGGAGGACCTGGCTTGGCAGTTCGGGCTGGACTGTTCCCATGAGGCACAGGGTCAAGACTGATTTGCATATGGCCAGGTCTAAACTGGGGTGGCATGGTGAGCAAAAGAATGATGGATTTAACCCAGATCTCTTGACTGGGGGTGAATGTTTTGATTTGTTCTGCATTCCATCCATCAATTGTATGTCTTTTGCTTCCTCACCCTAAGTGTGCCGGGTATGCCCAGACGTGGGTCCCGGGCTCACTGTGCCACTGGATTCAAGCTATCATGGCTGATGAGGGGTGAAACCCCAAAACCGGTCCTAGGATGCTTGTTTCCGGTCCAGGGAGGACCTGGCTTGGCAATTTGGGCTGGACTGTTCCCATGAGGCACAGGGTCAAGACTGATTTGCATATGGGCAGGTCTAAACTGGGGTGGCATGGTGAGCAAAAGAATGATGGATTTAACCCAGATCTCTTGACTGGGGGTGAATGTTTTGATTTGTTCTGCATTCCGTCCATCAATTGTATGTCTTTTGCTTCCTCACCCAAATTACAACATGTCGACATGGACATTTACCATGGAAATCGAGAGAGAAGACGACAGCCCTTTGGAAGATCCTTTCCTATTGGCTAGAGATGATTCAACATTCACAGTTTAGCACATGTTTTGTGCTTTTCTATATAGTATATGTTCCTATTTAGAGAGTGCTTGCATTCAATGCATTCTATGCACATCTTCCCCTGCCCTGCTCTCTAGCACGTGGCTGTGCTTCTCTTGCCCGAAATCGCTGTAAGATACTGCTACCAGTGATTTTCTGTTATTATGATGCCTTTTGGACACTTTCTTCATAGTGATCATAGCTATTGCTTTGATTATTTCCTTCTATCTGTGTTAACGGTTGCTACTGCAGCTGTTAGGGAACTCGGCTGAGTTTCCAGAACTACTCTTTATGGGGACTTTGACCTCTTATAGTTATTAGCCTTATGCTCCATGTTTTCTCTTGCTCTTTTCCAAAATAACTCTTTATGGGCTCTGTCTAGGATAGGTTAGGTCCTTTAGATTCAGATAGGGATTAATTCCTTTATGGAACACACTGTTATTTTGTATGCTAATTCTAACCAAATTTTTCTTGATATTTCTGTAAACTGACTAACCTAAATAAGACAAAAATACAGAATAATCTCTTAATGAGAAAATAAAACTTTTAAAACTTCACCAAACCTCTCATCATTGACTGAACATTAAATGCTATAAGTAGATGTTTTCTTGAGAAATGTATTTGGGTTGTGCTCCATTCTAACACGGAGGCAAAGATTCATCGACCTGAAGAAGTACAGATATTGGAGATTCTCTTAGTAAGTTTCAAAGGGGAGCTGATTATAAAAATGTTTATGAGATTTCTGCTCTCACAAATGATATCATCAGCATATGATATTACCTTTATACCAAAGGGCTCGAACAGAGATGCCATGAGGGTCATAGAAACACTTAAAGGAGTGGGGCCCAGGGAGAAGGCCTGAGGGACCCCCATTTCCAAGATTTTACCCCGGAGGACAAGAGCTTCATCCATGATACCTGATTTCTGTTTTCCAAAAAGGAGCCCAGCCAGCTCAGAGCTTATCCAGCTACCCCCAGGGACTCTAACCTGTGTACAAGGATTTCGTGGTCTACAGTGTCAAACTCTGCTGACAAGTTTAATAGCACCAAGGCTACATTGAGACCTGAATCCAGACATGTTTTAATGGATTGAGAGACCTTTAATAATGCTGTTTCAGTGCCCTGAAGTCAGATTGAGAAGGGTGCAAAAGGCTGCATTCCGCTAGGAAAGCTGTGAGCTGAAGGTTCACTGGCTTTTCAAGAGTCTTGGTGGCAGCCGGCAATAGTGAGACTGGTCTAAAGTTCACAATAACTTTAAGATTGCATTAGCCTTCTTAAGCAGGGGAATTACATTTGCCCTCTTCAATGAGTCTGATACTGCCCCAGATTGGAAAGAAGCTGAGACTAGCTCATGGTAAGAAGGGGCAATAGAGTCAGCTATTAGTTTCAAGATATGTGGGGGAAATGGGTCATAGTGGGTCCCAGGTTTACAACTTTAGAATTTGGACTTCAGTTCCTCTATCATGGGTGGTTGGAATTGAGTCAATTTCCTTTTGGCTGTCGGCCCAGGTATATCTCTAGAAACAGTTGCTTGGTCTAAACTGTTGAGATTCAATAGGTTGGCCTTAATTTTAGTAAGCTTGTAATCGAAGAAGTCACTTAGCCTTGTGCAGAGGTTCCAATTGAACTCATAAGGTGGGGCCATCACCTTTGGATCCATGAAACTCGTTACTATCTTAAAAATCTCTTTCCTGTTCTTACAAGCATCCTTGATGCATTGGGAGTAGAAAGTGCTGCGTGTTCACTTTTTGTTTTCGTGGTATGAATAAAGGGCTTGTTTATATCACGCCATGTCGGCCTCCTTGTAGTGTTGTTGCCAAGCTTTCTCTAGCGTTTTGCAAGCTGGTCTTCCGAGGGCAAGCTCTTGGGAAAACCAGTGTGACAACGGGCCTGAACGCCCTCCGACAGGTAATGATGAAAGCCCCTGGATCACCTGCCCCCCACTAGCCATTTATTAATAGGCCTATCATCCAATGCAACTATGCCAGAGAGTTCTAGTTTAGATGAGCTCAGGATCTCATGAAGATCAGGGATTGTTACTTTATACCATGGTCCTGAAGGATTACTCTACTTTCCTTAGATAATGGGAGAGGCCAGGAAAAGGGAAAAGGAAATTATCAGACCATACCAACTAATCAGGACTCTTACTCTGGACGGGAATATTAGAAAGGATTCCATCTATGGCATGCCCTACCTTGTGCTTAGGGCCCATATTTGGCCTCATAAGGTTAAGTGTCGCTAATGTCTCTAGAAAGCAATTGGACAATGGATCTTCCAAATTGTCCAAATGCATGTTGAAGTCGCCCAATACTGTAAAGTTGACATAACTAACACATTTTGGGCAATGGCCTGATCTAGAGATGAGATAAAATCTCCTGCGTACCCTGGGGGACGATATACTAAAACGCTAGCGAAGAAACATTTGGTGTAAGGTGAAATGCTAAAACCAAGAGCCTCTGCCCCCTTTAGCGTGTCCATCTGAAAAGTGTGGAATTTAAAATGCTTCCTGTACGCAATGGCTACTCCTCCCCCTCTTTTGCCCACCCTGTCAGCATGATCACGGGTGTAGTTGGCAGGGAGTGCTAATTTTAAATTGGGACACAATTCCTCTCTCATCCTAGTTTTTTGTGTTGGACCTGGCCCTTTTTGCAGGTTTATCCCCAAACCTTTGGCTTTTGCCTCCTATTTTTCTGACCTGTTTTGTTGGCTTTGGGGCTCTGGGCACTTTACTACTGCTGAACAGTGCTAAAGTGCTGATGCTCTCTGTGTAAATTGTGATTCTTCTTGGTTCTCTATGATTGGCATATTTGATTTACTGGTAAGTCCCTAGTAAAGTGCACTTGGTGTGCCCAGGGCTTGTAAATCAAATGCTACTAGTGGGCCTGCAGCACTGTTTGAGCTACCCACATTAGTAGCCCTGTAAACGTGTCTCAGGCCTGCCATTCCAGTGTCTGTGAGTGAAGTTTTAAACTGCCATGTCGACTTGGCAAGTGCACCCACTTGCCAGGCCCTAACCTTTCATTTTACTACATGTAAGGCACCCCTAAGGTAGGCCCAAGGTAATACTGCCTACTACAAAGGCCAAAAGGGGTAAAACTATTGGACCTAAACTAATACTTTTGGATCAAGAGGATCCTCTGCAAAGAAGAGCTGAGGAGCTGTGAGGAGGAGCACTGCCCCTTTGCTGTCTGTTGCTTTGCTGGGTTGGCCTGCAGTTGCTACTTCTGCTTTGGAAAGGAAAAGGACTGGACTTTGCTGTGTATCCTGCTTGTGAAGTTTCTCCTAGGGCTTGTGTGTGCTTGCTTACCAATAAGAAGTCTCTGGACATCAAAGTCTTCATCTGCAGCTTCCCTGAACTCCACTGCTGGGAGTTCTGACCAGCGAAGTGGTGCCAATTCCAGTTCTGGGACCTTGGACGTGTTTCCTGCTACAAAAAGCTGCAAAATCGACACTTCGCCCTTCCAGTGCCTGTTTTTCCAATGCCACATTAATACATTTCATTTTGTGTCCCCCTAAAGGTGGAATGATCAACCATAATATACAAAAGCACAACACTGATATTTACAACAAAAAGAAGAAAATCAACTTAAGAGTGTGTTTGAAACAAATCATATATTTTCAGATAATGGCATAACTGGACACATATCAAAACCTACACAACAAACATAAGTACTTATCTACAGTGGTGACATACAAAAAGCAATAGACAGTGACTGTAAATATATCAATGATACCAACAAACAAACCAAATACATGTAACATCAATTCTTTTTTGAGTAGCGTTATACACAGAATATCAGAAGCCCTAGCTAGACCTCCTTTATTGTATGAGTCTGGTTGGGCACTAACGCTTATTAATGAACGTCGACGTTTTAACCCCTATAATCGTGTGTATATCAATGACATCACTGTAGGGTCTTCATCAGGACAATGAAACAGTTGTGTAAGCCTGTTGCAAAAGAAAAATGAGTATGTTTTAGAAATCAATGTGTGCGTAAAGTGGGATGAAAGTGAAGCCAAAAGTAGGGAGCTCACCTTCTACTAAGATTAAAGAGCCTCTACTTAAAGAGGTCCTGTATCCTGATCGAATCAGGCGAGATTTAGAGTAACATGTATGTTCTGTAGATAGATGAATCTAGAATCAGATGATAATCTTGTTGTGTGTATCACCATAGGGGTTCCCAATGGTGATTTAGTCTCTACTTTCTTTCACTTATGCAAGCTCTTGAATGCTTCTCCCCACAATCAGGATATTGCCTGCAACACCTTTTGATGCAACATATCTGAGGGTGTATTCTTAACTTTGTATTTACCTAATGTGATATAAGTTGTTGCTAGCCCTGAAGAAGTCAAGGGTTAACACCCGATTGACGAAACACGTGTTGGCTGGTCAGTTGCGCAAAAACACTATTAAAGACGAACACTTCAAAAGGACACCATTTCTTTTCATCTTTGATCAACAGTGATATGTTGTACTGTACCTAACTTATATGCGTGTGCACAGGACCTGATGTTGTGCATGTTCAGGACCCTAGGGTCCTCATCTGGAGGGTTTAAGGGTTTCCCCCTCGCTTGTGGCACCGCATCTACTTACTGTGTTCCATTTACTTCACGCTATTTGGCAAGCGCCTTTTGGATTATCCTGTGAGAATTGATACCCCCACTTCTGTCTGTACATACTAGAGTCAGGATAGGCAGCTACCACGTGAAACTTACTTAACTATGGACAGAGATAAAATAGCTGAGGAACTTTTTGAAAATCTTGCTAAGGGGAGCACCATTAGTAAAAGCACTGGAATTGGGAACCCACAACGCAGAGAGGGTCTTAGGGATAAGTTCCTAAGGCTTGAAAGACTTAAAAAGAGTGAGAACTCTAAATGGTGGGACGGGGCCACACTCAAGCAGTATATACGACTAAATAGGGTCCCTAGGGGTTTAAGATCCCAGATTTTCCCTACATACGATGACCTAGAAGAGGACCTTCTTAAGCAATGGGAGGATGCACTCACTAACAACTCAAACACTCTTATGGGTATACTAATTGAAAATGCCGAAAGGAAGGTCTCCAAACTCCAAGTGGAAATTTCGGTACTAGAAAAAGAGATCAGAGACCTAGATCTTAAAGAAGCTACAGAAAAGAACTACGTCATCTTGAATGAGTTGTTACTTAAGCATCAAAATTATATAAAAGAAAGGAAAGCCAGAAAACTTAGACGGGATGAGTATGACTACAAGGAGGGCAGAATTTTTACTTTTGCAAAAAAGTATGACCAGTGGTTCCAGGCGGGACAGGAGAGAGAGAAACCCAACAGGTCAGAAGTGATCTCACTCTTCTCCAGTTCAACCTCGCTAAGTGCACCCCTCACTAGTGATAGTGAAGCTGACAACGCAGGCACTTCTTATGACACCAGACAAGGGAACTCTTTTTTACGCGAGGTTCAGAGAATTCGGAAGGGCAACAGAACTCAGCCCAGACGAGGAAATCAGGACACAAGACCCGTAGAGGCAAAAGATCAGGGAAAGGAAGACTACAAAAAGAAACTCAGATCAGGGGACGACAGAAACAAATAAACATGGCGGACAAGGGGGTGGAGGTCATAAATCTTTCATCCAAAACACTGACTGAAGACATGATTTCCCTCTTAGAAAAAGGTCTGAGTTACAATCCAAAAGGTGAAGGTGACATATGTGGTTTAAAGGTCGATCTTTTCAAGTTTGTGAGGAACCGGGTCAGAATTATCACCGGTTATAAGGTGAGAATACATATAATTTACGCAGTTTTCTCATCATACTTGAGTGTCTTATCCATATATGTTGGCATGGACTTAGAGATGCATGTATTGACTGGAATACATGCTTTGTTGTTATAGGTCTAAGATACCATTTGCTGCATTACAGGTAGGCCTTTACATCATTTTACAGCAAACAAATGATGGACGGAATGCTGACAATGCAAACATTCTCCCCCAGTCAAAAGATCTGGGTTAAATGCATCGTACTTTTGCCCACTCCGCCACCCCAGTTTGGACCCAGCCATATGCAAATCAGTCTTGACCCTGTGCCCCATGGGAACAGTCCAGTCCGAACTGCCAGGCCAGGTCCTCCCTGGACCGGAAGCAAGCATCCTGGGACCGGTTTCAGGGTATGTCACCCTTCTTCAGCCAGGCCAGCTTGAATCCAGTGGCACAGTGAGCAAGGGACCCACGTCTGGGCATACCCATCCCACTTAGGGCGAAAAGTGTTGCAGCAAACAAATGATGGACGGAATGCTGACAATGCAAACATTCTCCCCCAGTCAAAAGATCTGGGTTAAATCCATCGTTCTTTTGCCCACTCCGCCACCCCAGTTTGGACCCAGCCATATGCAAATCAGTCTTGACCCTGTGCCCCATGGGAACAGTCCAGACCGAACTGCCAGGCCAGGTCCTCCCTGGACCGGAAACAAGCATCCTGGGACTGGTTTCAGGGTATGTCACCCTTCTTCAGCCAGACTAGCTTGAATCCAGTGGCACAGTGAGCAAGGGACCCACGTCTGGGCATACCCATCCCACTTAGGGCGAAAAGTGTTACAGCAAACAAATGATGGACGGAATGCTGACAATGCAAACATTCTCCCCAGTCAAAAGATCTGGGTTAAATCCATCGTTCTTTTGCCCACTCCGCCACCCCAGTTTGGACCCAGCCATATGCAAATCAGTCTTGACCCTGTGCCCCATGGGAAAAGTCCAGACCGAACTGCCAGGCCAGGTCCTCCCTGGACCGGAAACAAACATCCTGGGACCGGTTTCAGGGTATGTCACCCTTCTTCAGCCAGGCTAGCTTGAATCCAGTGGCACAGTGAGCAAGGAACCCACGTCTGGGCATACCCATCCCACTTAGGGCGAAAAGTGTTACAGCAAACAAATGATGGACGGAATGCTGACAATGCAAACATTCTCCCCCAGTCAAAAGATCTGGGTTAAATCCATCGTTCTTTTGCCCACTCCGCCACCCCAGTTTGGACCCAGCCATATGCAAATCAGTCTTGACCCTGTGCCCCGTGGGAACAGTCCAGACCGAACTGCCAGGCCAGATCCTCCATGCCACTGGAATCAAGCTATCCTGGCTGAAGAGGGGTGAAACCCCGAAACCGGTCCTAGGATGCTTGTTTCCAGTCCAGGGAGGACCTGGCTTGGCAGTTCGGGCTGGACTGTTCCCTTGAGGCACAGGGTCAAAACTGATTTGCATATGGCTGGGTTCAAACTGGAATGGCATGGTGAGCAAAAAACCATGGATTTAGGCCCAGATCTCTGTACTGGGGTGAATGTATGACATTGTTCTGCATTCTGTCCATCAATTGTTGTTTTTGCATTTGTTACCCCGAGTGGGACGGGTATGCCCAGACGTGGGTCCCGTGCTCTCCATGCCACCGGAATCAAGCTATCCTGGCTGAAGAGGGGTGAAACCCCGAAACCTGTCCTAGGATGCTTGTTTCCAGTCCAGGGAGGACCTGGCTTGGCAATTCGGGCTGGAGGTTCCCATGAGGCACAGGGTCAAAACTGATTTGCATATGGCTGGGTTCAAACTGGAATGGCATGGTGAGCAAAAAAACGATGGATTTAGGCCCAGATCTCTGTACTGGGGTGAATGTATGACATTGTTCTGCATTCTGTCCATCAATTGTTGTTTTTGCATTTACATCATTTTAGTCATTCCAGAGCCTCACGTCACTGCACTTACACTATCAAATTTTAAATATGCTGAACAAGACCCGTCGTTGAGTGGAAGTCTTACACTATCGGATCTTAAAATAGGTTTCCCACTGGAGTAAATTACCACCACCACTTTACGCAGCACCGCGACATATTTCGGTCGGTTAGATTGGAGACCACTCTAAAAGTAGAGATCATTTTAGAGTTGATTCCCGAAATAGGTTTTCCTACTGGTGTCTTACTACCACCACCACTTTACCAAGCACTGCGTGATTTTCGGTCGGTTAGATTAAAGACCACTCTCACTACGGAGATAATCTTGTTGTGTGTATCACCATAGTGGTTCCCAATGGTGATTTAGTCTCTACTTTCTTTCACTTATGCAAGTTCTTGAATGCTTCTCCCCACAATCAGGATATTGCCTGCAACACCTTTTGATGCAACATATCTGAAGGTGTATTCTTAACTTTGTATTTACCTAATGTGATATAAGTTGTTTCTATGTTGTTTCCAGCCCTGAAGAAGTCAAGGGTTAACACCCGATTGACAAAACACATGTTGGCTGGTCAGTTGCGCAAAAACACTATTAAAGACGAACACTTCAAAAGGACACCATTTCTTTTCATCTTTGATCAACAATGATATGTTGTACTGTACCTAACTTATATGCGTGCGCACAGGACCTGTTGTTGTACAAAATGAAATGAATTAATGTGGCAGAACCACTCATCCCCAGGTTCTGCACGTGACTGGGTTACCCCATTGAGATTATCAAGAAATTGACACAGCACCTACCCACGGCCCGAAGAAGCACCGCTGCCTGAGTTCAGCGCACCAGTCTCTGAAGTCCGACACCAGCGCACTGACTCCGATGCAGACCCTGCCGGCTACTGATAAGATCAACGCATCGTTGGACTGTGGCTGAAGAAATCAATGCAGCGTCTAGTTCGCCGGCGCCGCATATACTCCAGCGTGTTCGGATTTCCATGCATCGCACCTGTACGCCTAGCATTCACTAAGAAACTTCGGCCACGTGTCTGGAGAATTGATGCATCACCTCCCTGCGCAATGAGAAAACGATGCATCACCTCCCCACGCATTAAGAAACTGACGCATCACCTCCTCTCCAGTAAGGAACCAACGCATCACCTACCCTGTGTAGCAGTAAGGAACCCACGCATCACGTCCCCTGGAGCAAGGAACCAATGCATCATTTTCACTATGAGTAAGGAACTGACGCATCACCTTACCTGCTTGTAAGGAACCAACGCATTGCTGTGCTTTCCGGCGCCTCATCTCCCCTGCACCTGCTATCGTCTAGTGGTTTTGACGCATCCAAGGTACTTTGCACAAAGAGTGAGGCATCCATATTTTTATATGGACGGAACTGTTTTAACTCTTTTAAAAGTGATATTTTGACTTATGTATGTAGAACTTTTGTCATTTTGGTCTTGTTTGGTTTAGATAAAGATACTTTATTTTTCTAAACTGGTGTGGTGTCCATTTGTAGTGTTTTCACTGTGTTACTGTGTGTGATGTGCAAATACTTTACACATTGCCTCGAGATAGGCCTGAATGCTCGTGCCAAGCTACCAAGGGGGTGATCAGGGGTTATTTTAGGTGTGTAATCCCCTTATCCTGACTATAAGCAAGGGTCCCTAGTTGGACAGGGTGCAAGCCAATGCCAACTAGAGACCTCCATTTCTAACCACACCCTTCTGTTAACATTTTCTAGAAAAAGTCAAAAAGTTGTGAATGTGGAATTTATTCCTCATTGTGGAAGTTTAATTATTTTCATTTCTTAATCTAAAGGGTGTCAAAGACAAAAAAACAAAGTCAATAGATGAACTACTGGTCAGAATACTCCTGCATTCAACTATGATGTCTACAAACAAAACTGTAGGAGAAAGAGCTCCAATGTGGGAATAAATGCTTAAGGGTGGGACACATGGTGAGTCTGCCTTCTCGGTTAGGAATCCGTCAGAGGCTCTGGAACTGGAAATAGTGTTTTAAACAAACTCCATTCTATGATTATCATTGTCTTTCTGGTTTAGATTTTTGGAAGATGATTTACTTTTAATAATCTTCATAACAGCTATCTTGTATGACAGATTTGAGAAAGCCATTGAGATCCAGGCCGCTACACAATCTTCTCAACTAGTGTGTCATGCTGGTGAGTTCATGAATTTAATGTTCATGTGGGACAGGCTCATCTGGAACACAATGCTTCAGCCGGTCTCATATTGTCTGCAGATAAGCTACCACTTAGGCCCAGTGGCGGCTTGCAGAGGGAGTGCTGCGGGGCGGTGAGGCGGTGTGGGGGAGGGGCTGGGTGGGTAGGTAGTGGAGTCGGACATACGACAGGGAGGAGTAAGGTAAGTAAATAAATAAATAAAACTATTTACCTTGCGCTCGCAGCGCAGTTGGCGATGCAGCGAGCTCAAGGTAAATAGTTTTATTTATTTAGTTACTTACCTTACTCCTGCCCGTCGTATGTCCGACTCCACTACCCCCCCACCCAGCCCCCCCGCCCCACCACCCCGCAGCACTCCCTCTGCGAGCCACCACTGCTTAGGCCCTGACTACAATTTGCAGTATCCCAGCTTGAGTGGTAACTCTGGGTGATAAACCATCTAAGGTCATTATAAGTAACCCGTTGTCACTGTATGCAGTAGTTCTGGGTCCTGACTCACTGGACCCAGTTTCAGCAGGTGAGGTCCACACTGAGTGCAGAGACAAGGGCAGGGGCTATATGCATAGTTCAGCCCCCACCTGACCCCTGCAACACCATGGTGGGAGTAGACACTGGTACCCTTGGACTGCCTCAATGCTGAACTCTCCCCCACTCCCACCACTGTACCCAACCTGCTACCCCAACACCCCCTCCAACAGATACTTTCCAACTGCTCTGAGCTGGTGGAAAATGCCAGCAGTTTTCTCCTGTGAATCAGGTAAAAACATATGTAAAAAAGACCCAGTGTTGCGGGGTCCATGTGTTTTTTCCCATTCTAGGAAGAAAATTCTTAATCGTTGAAATTTGGCTGTGCTTAATTTGTGCCGGTGCTTTCCGGTGCTAAGCACCGGCACTTATTTCTCAGGGCCGGGTCTACTACATGGGGCGGCTGCCTCACTATTAGTAAATAAAAGAAAAACCAACGGAGTTGCTTTCATGAAAGGCTCTTTGGTGGTGCTTAGTTTCAGGCAGCACGTAACCTGAAACTTGTTTTTTAGCACTGTAAAAGTGGATGCAGCTGCGCATATGTGAGCCTGGACGGAAGTGTACTCGCCCTGGAGGCACAAGGCAGTGTTGTGTCATCAGGATTGTGACAAAACTGATCCCTTGTGGACCTCCGGTTCTGGGCCCTTCCGAGGCCCCTGCTGTGCTACGTTCTCCAGGACTCTTAGGCCCTCCTCAGGCCTTGGCTGCCCGAGCTCTGCTCCTTTCTCTGGGGCCGCCATGGCAGCTGGGGTGGGGCGGCGGCTCCCACCTGACACTCCGGGGCTGCTTTCACTTTCAGTTCCGGGCGTGGCCTCCACTTTGAGGCACAGAGTACTGCGAGCTGCAAGGCCGTGCTGAGGGGCCCTGGACCCGACCCCCGGGACCAGCCAGCCCTCTCCCCAAAGAGGCTGAAACTCAAGCGGAGCTGAAGGCACAGGTGCTGCGGCCGATGGCCGAGGCCCGCAGGGGGCACTACATGACCCTAGTGCTGAGTGAGGTGCTACAGAGGTGGAAGGACCTGGAGGACGTGGATGCTGATGGTAAGTTGAGGGGGTGAACCACTGCACTGACTGGGGGTCTTGGGTGAGCGAGGGGAACCTTTGTTTATAAGAATTAGTTAAGTGGGGGTGGGCAGGGTTGTCATTTAGGGGCGGGGGCAGTGGGGGTCACCTAGCTCTAGCTGCTAATGTGTGCTCCCGCCAGAGCCACAAAAGTGCCAGAGAACAGAACCCAATTGTGGAGAAATACACTGCTTACATTAAAAACTGCAGGAGACAATATCTGTAACAAAAGGTTGTTTTGTTTCAGAAATGGTTGTTGCAAACAACATTTTAGACGTAAACTATTCCCACCAAAACCGTTGTCGTCTGCCGAAGAGAACAATTTTGCAAAGTGCAAAAGTTGTCAGACTTCCGGCAGTGGTCACATTGTTTGTCAAAATTGTCAAACATAAATAAAGGCAGAGCCCGAAAAGCTGCTCGCTCTGGACAATGTAACAACAGTTTAAACAGTGTTGAAATTGAAAAAACGTTACATCTTGAAGCCATAAATTGGGGTGGTCAAGGTGTGGCAACGAAAACGGGGTAGCCTCAAAAAGAATCCTGACAGGTCAATTCATACATTTATTTTATTTTTAATCTTTTTCCACAAAGGAATTGGCAAGAAAATGAAATGTGACAGTGAATGTGAGCACCATTAATTCTATCACAGCAGCCCCCTTGCATAGATGGTCACAGGTCTTTCAGCTTCTATGAGTCAAAGCACGCTAACTGAGAGGAACTGACGCCCATAGGTCTCGCGTATGTGGGATCTATTGGCTTTGTCAATGTTTTTTTAGTGGTGTGTTGCATTGTGGTGTGATATGCAATGGCCTGTCATTCCATAGTGTTGTATGGTATGGCCTGTCATTCTATAGTATAGTATGTGAGCAGTGTGCCTGTATGACTGCAGGGTGAGTGGTGTGCTTGTATGAGTGCAGGGTGAGTGGTGTGCCTGTATGAGTGCAGGGTGAGTGGTGTGCCTGTATGAGTGCAGGTTGACTCGTGTGCCTGTGTGAGTGCAGGGTGTGTGATGTGCCTGTATGACTGCAGGCTGAGTGGTGTGCCTGTATGCAGGCTGAGTGGTGTGCCTGCATGAGTGTAGGGTGAGCGGTGTGCCTCTTTGAATGCCAGGTTAGCACTGTGCCTGTATGAGAGCAGGGTGAGCAGTGTGCCTGTATGAGTGCAGGGTGAGCAGTGTGCCTGTATGTGTGAAGGGTGAGCAGTGTGCCTGTATGTGTGCAGGGTGAGCAGTGTGCCTGTATGAATGCATCGTGAGCTGTATGAGTGCAGGGTGAGCACTGTGCCGTGATGAGTGCAGGGTGAGCAGTTTGCCTGTATGTGTGCAGGGTGAGTGGTGTGTGTGTATGTGTGCAGGGTGAGGGGTGTGTGTATGTGTGCAGGGTGAGGGGTGTACCTGTATGAGTGCAGGGTGAGCTCTGTGCCTGTATGAGTGCAGGGTGAACAGTGTGCCTGTATGAGTGCAGGGTGAGCGGATGCCTGTATGTGTGCAGGGTGAGCAGTGTGACTGTATGAGTGCATGGTGAGCTGTATGAGTGCAGGCTGAGCACTGTACCTCTATGAGTGCAGGGTGAGCGGTTTGCCTGTATGTGTGCAGGGTGAGTGGTGTGCCTGTATGAGTGCAGGGTGAGTGGTGTGCGTGTATGTGTGCAGGGTGAGGGGTCTACCTGAATGAGTGTAGGGTGAGCACTGTGCCTGTATGAGTGCAGGGTGAGCGGTTTGCCTGTATGTGTGCAGGGTGAGTGGTGTGCGTGTATATGTACAGGGTGAGGGGTGTACCTGTATGAGTGCAGGGTGAGGACTGTGCCTGTATGAGTGCAGGGTGAGGACTGTGTCTGTATGAGTGCAGGGTGAGCGGTTTGCCTGTATGTGTGCAGGGTGAGCGGTTTGCCTGTATGTGTGCAGGGTGAGTGGTGTGCCTGTATGAGTGCAGGGTGAGTGGTGTGCATGTATGTGTGCAGGGTGAGGGGTGTACCTGTATGAGTGCAGGGTGAGCACTGTGCCTGTATGAGTGCAGGGTGAGCACTGTACCTGTATGAATGCAGGCTGAGCACTGTGCCTGTATGAATGCAGGGTGAGCTGTGTGCCTGTATAAGTGCAGGGTGAGTGGTGTGCCTTTATGAGTGCAGGGGGAGCACTGTGCCTGTATGAGTGCAGGGGGAGCACTGTGCCAGTATAAGTGCTGGGTGAGCGGTGTGCCTGTAAAAGTGCTGGGTGAGCGGTGTCCCTGTATAAGTGCAGGGTGAGGACTGTGCCTTTCTGAGTGCAGGGTGAGGACTGTGCCTTTCTGAGTGCAGGGTGAGGACTGTGCCTGTATGAGTGCAGGGTGAACAGTGTGCCTGTATGTGTGCAGGGTGAGCGGTTTGCCTATATGTGTGCAGGGTGAGCAGAATGCCTGTATGAGTGCATGGTGAGCTATATGAGTGCAGGGTGAGCACTGTACCTGTATGTGTGCAGGGTGAGCGGTGTGCCTGTATATGTGCAGGGTGAGCGGTGTGCCTGTATGAGTGCAGGGTGAGGGGTGTGCCTGTATGAGTGCAGGGTGAGTGGTGTGCGTGTATGTGTGCAGGGTGAGGGGTGTGCCTGTATGAGTGCAGGGTTAGGGGTGTGCCTGTATGAGTGCAGGGTGAGCGGTGTGCCTGTATGAGTGCACAGGGAGTCCTGTGCCTGTATGAGTGCAGGGCGAGCGGTGTGCCTGTATAAGTGCAGGGCGAGCGGTGTGCCTGTATGAGTGCAGGGTGAGCGGTTTGCCTGTATGTGTGCAGGGTGAGGGGTGTGCCTGTATGAGTGCAGGGTGAGCACTGTGCCTGTATGAGTGCAGGGTGAGCACTGTGCCTGTATGAGTGCAGGGTGAAGGGTGTGCCTGTATGAGTGCAGGGTGAGCACTGTGCCTGTATGAGTGCAGGGTGAGGGGTGTGTCTGTATGAGTGCAGGGTGAGCCCTGTGCCTGTATGAGTGCAGGGTGAGCGGTTTGCCTGTATGTGTGCAGGGTGAGCGGTGTGCCTGTTGTGTGCAGGGTGAGCGGTGTGCCTGTATGAGTGCAGGGTGAGGGGTGTGCCTGTATGAGTGCAGGGTGAGTGGTGTGCTTGTATGTGTGCAGGGTGAGGGGTGTGCCTGTATGAGTGCAGGGTTAGGGGTGTGCCTGTATGAGTGCAGGGTGAGCGGTGTGCCTGTATGAGTGCACAAGGAGTCCTGTGCCTGTATGAGTGCAGGGCGAGCCCTGTGCCTGTATAAGTGCAGGGTGAGCGGTGTGCCTGTATAAGTGCAGGGTGAGCGGTGTGCCTGTATAAGTGCAGGGGAAGCACTGTGCCTGTATGAGTGCAGGGTGAGGGGTGTGCCTGTATGAGTGCAGGGTGAACACTGTGCCTGTATGAGTGCAGGGTGAGGGGTGTGTCTGTATGAGTGCAGGGTGAGCACTGTGCCTGTATGAGTGCAGGGTGAGCGGTTTGCCTGTATGTGTGCAGGGTGAGTGGTGTGCGTGTATGTGTGCAGGGTGAGGGGTGTACCTGTATGAGTGCAGGGTGAGGGGTGTGCCTGTATGAGTGCAGGGTGAGCGGTTTGCCTGTATGTGTGCAGGGTGAGTGGTGTGCATGTATGTGTGCAGGGTGAGGGGTGTGCCTGTATGAGTGCAGGGTGAGGGGTGTGCCTGTATGAGTGCAGGGTGAGCGGTGTGCCTGTATGAGTGCACATGGAGTCCTGTGCCTGTATGAGTGCAGGGCGAGCGGTGTGCCTGTATAAGTGCAGGGCGAGCGGTGTGCCTGTATGAGTGCAGGGTGAGCGGTTTGCCTGTATGTGTGCAGGGTGAGGGGTGTGCCTGTATGAGTGCACGGGGAGCCCTGTGCCTGTATGAGTGCAGGGGGGGCGGTGTGCCTGTATAAGTGCAGGGTGAGCGGTGTGCCTGTATAAGTGCAGGGGAAGCACTGTGCCTGTAAGAGTGCAGGGTGAGGGGTGTGCCTGTATGAGTGCAGGGTGAGCGGTTTGCCTGTATGTGTGCAGGGTGAGTGGTGTGCATGTATGTGTGCAGGGTGAGTGGTGTGCCTGTATGAGTGCAGGGTGAGGGGTGTGCCTGTATGAGTGCAGGGTGAGCGGTGTGCCTGTATGAGTGCACATGGAGTCCTGTGCCTGTATGAGTGCAGGGCGAGCGGTGTGCCTGTATAAGTGCAGGGCGAGCGGTGTGCCTGTATGAGTGCAGGGTGAGCGGTTTGCCTGTATGTGTGCAGGGTGAGGGGTGTGCCTGTATGAGTGCACGGGGAGCCCTGTGCCTGTATGAGTGCAGGGGGGGCGGTGTGCCTGTATAAGTGCAGGGTGAGCGGTGTGCCTGTATAAGTGCAGGGGAAGCACTGTGCCTGTAAGAGTGCAGGGGCAGTGATGCACATGTATGAGTGCAGGGTGAGGACTGTGCCTTTCTGAGTGCGGCGTGAGGACTGTGCCTTTCTGAGTGCAGGGTGAGGACTGTGCCTTTATGAGTGAAGGGTGAGGACGGTGCCTTTCTGAGTGCAGGGTGAGGACTGTGCCTTTATGAGTGAAGGATGAGCCCTGTGCTTGTATGAGTGCAGGGTGAGCAATGTGCCTTCAAGACTGCAGGGTGAGCACTGTGCCTGTATGAGTGCAGGGTGAGCACAGGGCCTGTGTGATTGCAGGGTGAGTGGTCCAAACAGAAGCCTGCAAAGATGGACATTTCTTACTCTGGTATGTGCATTTTACAGACCTCCTTTATTTGCGCTGTAATCCTGAGTAATTTGCACCTCTGAAAAGTGCCATTTTCAGATTCCACAGCATTACATACTGTGCATATTAAGGGTCTGCATTGTATACTCTAGACATATTTTTGACATTGCATTTTACATGAGCCTATGTTATATGCACATTTTGGAGACCTGATATATGCATATAATCAGAGGTTTTAAATGTCTATATTAGGCATATGACAGGATTGAATGATGTGCGTAAATCAGTTACAGGTCGTGCATATGCCAGAGAGGTGCATAATGTGCATCTAGCAGGGTCCAATATATTCTTCATGTGATAGATGCCTTCATATTGGGCTTGATCCCCTGAAATCTATGTCATATATAAGCCTGGGCGTAGTTCGCGAAGTAGCGCTACGCGAAGCTACGCAAAGTGCAGTTCGCACTACGCGAGCTACGCGTAGCACTACGCGAACTGCGTAGTGCACTGTTCGCAATGATTGCACAGTGCCGGATGCTTGTCCGCACTGTGCAATCATTGAAAACGGCATCTTGCACAGTGCGAGCTGTCTTTTACTGCCGCTCGAGTAGATTTTTACTCGAGCGGCAGCTTTCTCAACGCGGACTGGTAGTTTCTCATCGCGAGCGGTCGCGAGCATACGCGACCACTCGCAATGAGAAACCTGACCTCCTCTCGTTGAGAATCTCGCCGGGAGGTTTATTTTCCACGCTCGCGATCGGCAACTTGATGTTGCTGATCGCGAACGAGGAAAAAGTCTCGCCGGGATGTCATTTTGCTTGCTCGCAGTCGCCAACTTGACGTTGAGGACCGCGAGCAAGCAAAAAATGACCGCTGCACTACGCTACGCTACGCGTGTTTGCACTGTGCTACGTGCAATTCGCGTTGTGCGAAGTAGCGCAAACTTCGCAAACTACGCGAGCGTAGCGTAGTGCTTTGCCCAGGGTTAGTCATATATCCTTTGACAACAAAATGTACACATATAAGTGGTGAATTCGCCAAATTATCAGAGCAAAAGAATTGAGAAGTGTGTATGGTGTGGTACGGTCTTTTACTACTAGACTGGTCCGGGCAGTTTAGAGTGTTATTTGAAGATCAAGCCTGGGGAGACACAAAATACAACAGAAGTACATAGGGCCCGATTCACATAACTAACTTAAGACAAAATCCTAAACTTACTACCATTTTGGTATTCACAGAAGGCACTTACTCATTTTGGTATTCACAGACGGCACTTACTCATCAATGAGTAAGTGCCTTCTGTGAATACCAAATGAGTAAGTGCCTCAGAAGGCACTTACTCATTGATGAGTAAGTGCCTTCTGTGAATACCAAAATGAGTAAGTGCCTTCTGTGAATACCAAAATGAGTAAGTGCCTTCTGTGAATACCAAAATGGTAGTAAATTTAGGATTTTGTCTTAAGTTAGTTCTGTGAATCGGGCCCATAGTCAATTCAGCATAACCTTGGAGTCGGGGCTTTCATGGTCAGAAAGGTTCATTATGTTTGGTTCCAAAAGTCATGACATCCAGTCTCTTTTGCGGTGTTGCCTTGATTTTATTAAGATATCTTTCCCAAGGAGCTGGAAAACCAACACGTGTTTCAAGTCAACCATCATATTACCAAGGTAGGAATTCAGTTGGGTATTACATCTGGCTTTCAGTGCCAGTTGAGGATGTGGGTGGAGCCAATTGAATAAGTGGCTGAAGCCAGTAAAGGAAGTCGGTGGAGCTAGGGAAAGTGGGTGTGGCCTCCTACAAAAATTTGAGCACCTGGACTTAATATTTTACAAATTAAGCACTGAAATTTGGTGAAGAAATACTGGCCGGACTCAGGGATTCTGGCCCACCAATATCCCCAAAAAAGTCATAACCTTGTAATCAGGATCTTCATATTGACAGCAACCAAGTCAGAGTGTGTGGCTTGAATCAGCAGCCAGGGCCATTCTAGAATCCAAAATCATCCCTGGTAAACATATTCAAACTAGTCCCACAGTGTAGGAGAGCAAAATAGAATGAGGCCTTCGGGACTTTCATGGTGGGCCATAGCAGCCCATCCAGCTCCGAAACCTGCTGCTAGCTGGTAGCCCTCGGGAAATGCAAGAGTGGGTGAATTTCCAGTCCTGCACTGTCCACAGCTGTGTAGGGGACAGACAAGGCTCCAAAGGGATGAAAATACTTTGTCTGCTTTTGCCTGTTTTGCAACAGTCCAGTAACAACTAACTGATATCACTTATAAAAATGCAAGGATATATTTGTTACTATGTTTATTTTTACTACATACTATAAGCATTTTTTCTCCGGAAATAAATTAAATGTGATGCAATTACACACTGCTTCACATTACTGCTTGTAATATATGTAATGTAATTCAGATACCAGACCATCATCAGTCAGTCGCTTTCCCTCTGGGGGTGGTAGGAGGCAGAGTCTTTTGTTCATTCTAATAACCTTATTTTCCATCCAATACCTTTGGCTGAAACTCAACAAAAGTGAAAAGGGGGCAAAAACAGCCATTTCTGTTATCCAAATTAAAGATGCTCAAGTTACTGACCTTCAGAATGATGGAGCGAACAAACCGGTATTTGAACTTATCACTTGTGATCAGCGCATGTATTAGCTGCGAACATTCAACTCTTTAAGCCATCCTGCCAGCTTCTATGAACATTCTTTAGATATGTATGGTCGGATCATCACACTAGATAGCGTACCTGTGTTTTACTTACTGAACCCATTCTGAGGTATAGCCTAACAAGAAAAATGCCTCTCTACGTTTTGGGGCATATTTATAAAACAATCAGCGCAGAAAGTCACCTTGCTGCGCTGCACTGCGTGATAACATAATACAGCGCGTTACTGTCTTTTTCCTGTGCTGGCGCACAATGGGCTGCCTAGCGCCAACGCAGCCACCCGTACACCATGGTGCAAGGTTGCCCGCGTTGTAAGCAGATTTGTTTTTGTGCAGTAAGGGTCACCTTCCTGTACAAAAACAATCCTCTGAGGAATTTCCCTCTTTCTATGTGTGCTGTAGGATGCAGCACACATTGAAAGAGGAGGTTACGAGGAGAAATAAAGATATTTCTCCTCGTTACACCTCAGATGGGGAGGAGTAGCATTTTAACGCAGTCCCAGGTCTACCAGTAATGGTAAATCTGGGAATGATTCAAAATCCATGGGTCGATGCATGGGAGTACCCACGCTCTACCCATGGAACGCCTCTCTGGGGCAGAGTAACACAACGCAGCTATTTGCGCTGTGTTGCAGTACTTCCGATTTATCAAATCACGCAGAGCCACGCAAGGTGGCCTTGCGTGGCTTGATGAATCTAACTTGAGCTGCGTCACTCTTGCGCCCCATTGCATGTTGCAAGGGCGACGCAACGCTTTATTAAATATGCCCCTTATATGTGAAAAGTGGTTGGTTATACAGACTTTTTCATTTGAGTATCTGCAACAGCACTGCATCAGAAGAATTGTTATGCGTCAAAAATAAAGGCTGGCATCTCCTTTCATTACCTGTCAATGGCAGAGCTAAGAAGTGGCAGAAGTGCCCTGTCGAAACAAGTTATTTTTGTAAGTAAATCATGTATGCCATATATTTCGTTGAAAGTATTAAAAAGTCACTAATAAATTAAAATTAAAATCGAACAGCCTCCACTACTTCAATTGTAAGCGATTTTAGCCGGTACTCACGACACAGATATTATATAAATGATTATGTTTCTCCCATATTCAACAAGCTTTGCTTCTAAAAATGGAATGTGTTAAGGTTTCAATTAACTAAATTAAAATATGAATTAATACCATCTCATCCCCACTAAAACATTATGAATCTTCCTAAATTGTAGATTTTTATTACATAATGAAGGTAGACCATTCTGTGTTTTTCAAATTTTAAAGGGAAATCGGCACTATTCTACAGTATATATCCATCAGAGTTTTCGCTGCAGGCCTCGCGTATTTACAATAGGCAAAGGCTGTTTAATTCCCTGACCACCATCCATGTTTCGCTTTTTGAAAATACAAATGCTTATCAAAGCATCGGTGCTCTGCAAGACCCCAAAGCCAGTTGTTCTACCTGTTTCTGGCACATGTGAAACCTGGAAAGACGTGTTTCACCTCTCAAGTGACCGCCCTGGACAGCTCGGAGGCTGGCTCTACGACAGGATATCCAGCTATTGAAAGCTGCTGTCACAGGTGGCCAGCCGCGCAGCTGCAAAGAACTTCCTGTCAGGGGCCAGAGCGGGCCCACAGGAAGAAATGTTGCTTTCCTGTTGCAGTCTGTTTTCATCTATAAAGGAAGGAGCAGTGTGCACTGCAGCGCAGTATGTGCCGAGGCAGCACTTTCCCACTGTGCTGAAACAGTGTAGGATATAATTGCGAACAATAAATGCCAGGAAAGGATCAAGTCATCTGCAGAAACCCAAACAACAGGAGGCCCATTCAACCGGCAAGTTTTCATTCAGAGGATGTTCCGTTGTTTTTAGCACTGCTGCCCTTTTCACTTGCGACAAAATACTTTAATCTCCTGCAGCGTGGATTCCTATGTGCCTCACAAGTGTGGACGTATTTACGATTCAAAAGTTGCTTCTCAAATCGATACTGAATTAAAATTGTGTTTTTCTAGACTGTGCATGTAAACTGCATGCCGATGTAGTTATTCAATTGTTATGCAAATTAAATTAAAAACATTCCTCTCTTTTTAAAATTAGCATTCACAAATTATATGGTTGGCAAGAGGTTAGGTGGGCCTGGGAGGAAGTGCTCTGAATCAAGTTTTCCTGTGGTTCTTTCTTAGTCCTCCACTTCACACTACAGTGCCGTATTCAGCAAGACGTCCCATACTCATTTGGTTTTAAAACAAACGTTTACTGAATATTATAATCAAATAATATTATTATTCTACATTAAAAACGTTAACTTTTAGTTACATAGCGGAGTCTCTTAGAGGAAAACCATTGTCTGATTGCACATTTTGTTTTCTTTGTTTTCTTTCTACATTTTACTATTTAAGATCCATTCTAATGTAAATTAATATAAACATGAATTTTATTTCTCAGATATTAGTAATTCGGTATTTAGGGTGCCATTAGGAGCCACAGCCGAAAGTCCATCAATAGAATCCTTGTTGTCACAAAATGGACAGAGATGTAAAGCATTACAGGAAATAAAAATGTTTTTAGGGACACCTATATTTGCACTTATGCCATTAACTTCTATGCTCCTTCAAATGAAAGGAATTGCAATGCCGCAATTTCTTTTACAATGTCGTTCTAACAAGGACCACAGTGGATTTAACACAATTTGTTAACCTTTTCTCTGAACCCTTATCATGGGTATTTCACACCTGATGTTTTTTTCACAAGACACGTCCATAGATATATATTTTGAAATTTACGGGCCAAAATTAAGAAATGTGAAAATATTCACATCAATGGAATTTTTTTATAATTGAAGAGTATCCGAGGTTTCAGTTAATACAGGCTGAGCCATGAAAAAGAACAAGTAATCAACCCCACAAAACAGTGTGCTGCTTACAATTTTTTGATTGTCTAATCATACTACAAGAGAAGCAATAAATTAAACCCTGCGTGGAACAATGCTTGAGATTAAAAGCATTTTTACTTAGATGTTTAGTGCCACCATCAAAAAACATTAAAAAAAGCCTTGATAAATAACTTGTAATCCCAGTCAGTACTCAATGCCCATCTTCTTTACTCCAGACCTTCTAATTTGAGGTGTGTCTTCATCAAAGATAACGATCCCACTGCCTACCAAACAAAAAAAAACAAGCATTTGCAATGCAATCGGTCTCGCCTTTGGGACCTTATATGTATTTAGCTATGCAGCACATTAGCCTGGGTGCTGAAACATCTACTGTTCTTTAACATGGAGGGAAAGTAAGCACCAAACTGCGTGGCACGCCAGGTATGGGAACACATGGAGAGAAATATTGCCTTTCAGTGGGAAATGGTATAGTCCAAAGCTCTGTTTTTAATATAAAATCAGGGCCTTCGGTGGTCATATCACTGAAAATACAAGATTTGAAAAAAATATTATTGTCTGCGGGTGCTCGTGGAAGACAATTTCTATGGACTGGAATCTAGAGAATGCTAAAGTGATTCTGGTATGTTACTGACCTCTGCTGGTCGTTTTCTATCAAGAAAGTTAAATAGAGGCAGTTGCCAGAAAAATAAAAATAAAAGTCTCTCAGCAGAAAGCAATTCTGGTATTTTACTGACCTCTGCTGGTCGTTTTCTATCAAGACAGTTAAATAGAGGCAGTTGAACAGAAAAAAAGTCCCTAAGCGGAAGCAGACAAGCCCTAGGGCTGATCTCCAGAGCCCACAAAGTACATACACATATAAGTATATAATAAGTATATATACTAAAGTATATACAAGAGGTCTCGAATGCTTGACGTAAGAACTGCCTTGGCTCTCCACGGAATGAGGCTCCACTCCCTTCTCCAGGTACTATAAACCTAGATTCTGCCTGACCACAATTACTGAGAGGACTATCTTTGTTCCTGTAGGATGGTTTGGCGCCACAGAAGGACTGGGTCACAGATAGGAATTGATTAAGGGGAAGTAAATGAGGCATTAACTTCTCATCCACTTTGTTATCACAATCCCAGTTAATATGAGGATGTAACCAAGGAGACTTTTGTTCCATCCAAAGAAATACCACCACAACAGAAAGCCATTAAGCTTTCACAGCTAATCCCAAATAGTACAAGAAAACTGAACCCCTCAAACAGACAGAAAGGAATACAATAAATGAGAAACAAACCCTACCTCCACCAATCTCCTGTCAGTCATGAGACACAAAGCTAGAGGGCCATGCCCAAGTAGCAGCAGCACAGATGTCCTGCAGAAAAGGATCTATTGGCTTGCACTCAGGATGTGACCATACCCTAATGGAGAGCACTACTCAATTGGCAGACCATCTAGATAAAAGTCAGAAAGGTTCCAAAAACCCAAGGTCTAAGCAACCAGGATAAAACAAGGCCAGGCAGGTGGTTACAGAGAAGCAACAACAGATTTCTAGGAAGTCAATCTGTAAGAGAGTGAATAATTAGTTAGTGTGGATGCTAGCCCACCACAAATAATAATTCCACTTATCTGTAAAGTTCAGGTAAAGGTTTCAAACATTTAAACCTGAGCTCAACCCCAGGTAGCAATGGAAAAGAGCAGACATGCTTAACTTAGAGAAAATGTGTAGACATTTTAGAAGTACTAAAACAGTTAAAAAGTCAAAAACACAACACAATAAAAATCCCACTCTAATTTATAAAAACAGAAAAAAAAATAATAAGTAAAATGAAAACAATCTAATAAGAAGAATGAGAGGTATGATTTTTTAAAGATTTAATAGAAAAAGCGCCAAGCAAAAGGAAAGCAGCAAACAAAACTACTATTCGCATGTGACCAGGACCAAATTGCAATTTCAAGTTGGCCGCAATGGAGTGTGGGTTGGATATGTGAAGCAGGTTACTCCCGTTCAACGATTTTACCTTGTGACTTATGGCCTGTTTCTCACCAGGGTGACAGAGTAAACTACTCTGTCTCCATGGCGGAGATACCGCCCACCAAATTTAGAAATGACTGCCATGCTGGCAGCAACTCACACACCCACCTATACACCCATACAGCCACTCACGCACCCATATAGCCACTCAGACACCCACGGACACCCAGCCACTCACATATTATATGTTAATAGTATCACTCATTATTAGTACAGCTAATATACTAATTAAACTTTTCTAGTAGCTTAGTATATATGTTTAACTCTCATAAACTCTTAGAAAACACTTACACTCACTGAATGATGTCATCAGTGATGTCTCAGTGATGTCAACAGTAATGTCACTGACCATGTCATGAGTGATGTAATTTGTGAGGACATAAGCAGAGCATTGCGGGGGTGTAAGTTATAGTTAGCTCAGGTAACTATAACTGCTGAATTTCTGTGGTATTGTACGAGTGAAATCTGAGCCTAACTAGAACCTTCCTCTAACCTTTGTTTTTTTCAGTGAATTTCTAAGGTTTTTTAAATTCTATTTCCTAACTATAACGTCCCTGTAACCTTTGGTTTTTAAAGCGAATATATATATATATATAACCAACTTAGTTCGCTGGTTTCTCTGCCTCTCACAGCGGCGGGCTCGAACGAGGCCGCGAACCTCTTCAATTTCAATAATCCTTTGTTGATGAACAAAAAGCACTCGAGCCCAAATCCATGAAGCGTATTTAATCAAAACATGTGGCAAACAAACGCCCGACGCGTTTCGGTGCTGCCGCACCTTGGTCACGGGTCAAAGACTGTTTGCGAAATCATAAACATATAGTGCACATACACAAAAATAGAAGTAGGACTACATATCCCAATGCATAGTCAAAGACAGGAAAAGCGGCATCCATTTTGAAGTGGTAACCTCAAGTATAGGATCGAATTTCAGCCACATACTATCCTTAAACTGAAAGTATTTCCACAAGTTCAATTCTACATGTGATTTAAATAATAAATAACACGATTGTCGGAAAATAGCGGATTCTCAATAATAGTCTTAAAAATATAAATTCACAATTCTGCCCAAGTGGGCCCATGAGAATCAGGGATATAATAGTTTTCCACTCATTTCCGATCAAGTTCGATGTCTACATCCTGCCATAGTGGGCTATTAGAAAATCACAAAAAGGTTCTTAATCAACAAATGTCATTTCAGTGTAAATCTGAGGCTAATTAGATATTGCGGCTCGTTTGCGTTCCTTCAACATGGCATGCTGATATCTTCGTCTCCTACAAAAGTAAAACACAGTGCAATCAATAAAATATAATGCAATTTTTTAAAACAAACATGGCTTACGATGAATAGGTAAGGAATATCACTGACAAACGGACAAGGTTATTCTAGCTGTAACAATCAGCCTAAATGTACAGATATCTCTTCGTCTTTATTCAATCCCATATGGTGCGCTGTACCATATTTTATGATCATTTTGGACTCCAGGCGTCTCAGTTCCCTTACTCTGTTGCCCCCTCTCTCTGATATTGGGATTCTGTCGAGGGCACAGAAACGCAAGAGACTGATGTTCTTGTTATGAAACTCTTTAAAATGCCTGGCAACAGGATATTGCTTATCTTCATTAACAATAGCCCTCATGTGTTCCAAGATATGTTTTTTGACCTGATGAATGGTACTGCCTATCTATGTCAATGAGCACGGACAACTTAATGCATACACACAATAATCTGATCTGCATGTAAGATGTTTGGTAATAATGAATGGTTTATGATCTTGGTATAGCCTAATCTCTTTGCGGTTTACGCTCTTCTTGCAAGCCTTACATGAACCACATGTAAAGAAGCCTTGTATGGGACTGGGATCTTTTTCTGGTTGCAAAGTGCTGCTACATAGAATGTCATTTAAAGCAGTACATTTTCTAAAAGTTATTTTAGGTTGTCCCCCAATAAGTTTTTTCAGTGTCTCATCTGTATTTAAAATGTGCCAATATTTCTTAAGGCATTTCCTGACTTCCCATGACTGATTGCTATGCGAAGTTATAAATCGAATGGGTTCTTCTTTAATCAATTCCTCAGTTTTAGCTTTCAGTGTATCCACTCTATTCACTGTCATTACTTTTTCACATGCCTGTTTAATGACTTTATTGGAGTAACCCCTCTCCATAAATCTGATCTTCATATTCGACATTTCTTCCTGAAAAGCCTGTTCTGAGCTACAGTTTCTTCTAGCTCTCAATAGTTCACCATACAATATGCTGTTGATCAAGTTTTTTGGATGACAGCTTTTAGCATGTAGCAAACTGTTTCCGGCAGTTACTTTACGAAATAGTTTGCTTTCCAGTTTGTCGCCATGTACCTTTACCTCTACATCCAGCAATTCAATAGTTTCCCTGTGTACTGTACTTGTGAATTTTAAATTGCATTGATTGTCATTCAATGTTTCTACAAACTGTGCCGCTTCATCTTCCATCCCTCTCCAAATACAGAAAACATCATCTATATACCTTGCCCAGAGGACGACATTTTGGGTAAAGGCTAAGATGTTACCAGCCACCTGCTCCTCCCACCAGCCCAGGTACAGACCCGCATAGCTGAGGCGGGCTTTCGCACTGATGCCTGCTTGCAAGTTTGTCGTCAAATAAAGGGATTTATTTATCTGCCGGCTGGCTTCTCTCATTTGGGGCTACCCTTGTATCTGGATTTGTAGCGGCTGAGCCCAGCCGCGAGAGAAGCCCACCACTTGTTTGTGGGCCTGGGATAGCGTCACGATGTTGTTATCCATGTGACAGGAGGCAGTTTTCCAAGGCGACTGCTACAAAGCGGAACAGGCATGTGTTGCGAGACTCTGACTCTGCCCACAGGGGCAATATTGACATTTTAATTTACTGTTATTTTCAGACGGACTCACATGAGTTTTATCATATCAGGCACCACAAGATCCAGAAGGCCAGGAGAGTGGCCACGCCCACATGGGCGGGAACTTTTTAAATAAAATGGTGCAGGAAACGCCGTCTGTCGCTAACAAGCTGCCACAGAAGAAGGGGATTCTATTTCCCGAAACGCGTCTGGTGAAGCTATGGATTGATGAGGCGGGCTTTCGCATTGATGCCTGCTTGCAAGTTTGTCGTCAAATAAAGGGATTTATTTATCTGCCGGCTGGCTTCTCTCATTTGGGGCTACCCTTGTGTCTGGATTTGTAGCGGCTGAGCCCAGCCGCGAGAGAAGCCCACCACTTGTTTGTGGGCCTGGGATAGCGTCACGATGTTGTTATCCATGTGACAGGAGGCAGTTTTCCAAGGCGACTGCTACAAAGCGGAACAGGCATGTGTTGCGAGACTCTGACTCTGCCTACAGGGGCAATATTGACAATTTATTTTACTGTTATTTTCAGACGGACTCACATGAGTTTTATCATATCAGGCACCACAAGATCCAGAAGGCCAGGAGAGTGGCCACGCCCACATGGGCAAAAACTTTTGAAATAAAATGGTGCAGGAAACGCCGTCTGTTGCTAACAAGCTGCCACAGAAGAAGGGGATTCTATTTCCCGAAACGCGTCTGGTGAAGCTATGGATTGATGAGGCGGGCTTTCGCACTGATGCCTGCTTGCAAGTTTGTCGTCAAATAAATATATTAATATAATAATAAGGGGATTTATTTATCTGCCGGCTGGCTTCTCTCATTTGGGGCTACACTTGTGTCTGGATATATATATATATATATATATATATATATATATACATACATACACTAATTGCACAGATGTTTTGTGAAGACCGGACAAAAATGTGTGTAACTACCAATCTTTGTAGAGTTAAAATAACGTGATTTTAGAATTGTTTTACAGGAGAACAATGAAGGTAAAGCCCTCTGAATCATAGTACAATTGTCAGGATTGTTATTTTACTTGCAGGGTGTCAATTTGACGTCTTTATTTTGACAGTGTCACTGCAGTGAGTTGAGGCTCATCATTGGCAATGTGATAACTACATTGTTAGCACAATAAGAGGTTCAATTTTCAACAGGAACTTTTTCTAAGAAATAATTAAGAAATGCAGAATAAACTGAAGTCTTGATTATGAGTGCCTATTTGCTTAGGGATCGCAATTACAGGTCAAACGTGCTGAAATTCAAAAGCATGAAAATAGACCAGTAAACACCAAGACTTTCATATTTGTTGCTGCAAGCATCAACATTCCCATCATATGTCACATTGTTTGAGGGCTGAAAGTGAAATATATGCTAAAT
Source organism: Calotriton arnoldi (assembly GCA_963921515.1). Classification (NCBI taxonomy): domain Eukaryota; kingdom Metazoa; phylum Chordata; class Amphibia; order Caudata; family Salamandridae; genus Calotriton; species Calotriton arnoldi. The sequence goes on from CAWUFW010010882.1 coordinate 584,799, forward strand.
GTTGCAGGTGATAATTTTTAAAAGCAAGGATATTACATTTTATTGGATGCCATGATTATCACATTCCCTAATTGGGGACCTGACAAATGAGTCCCTACTGTTGGGGACACAAACTGCAAATTCACATAACCCTTTGCTACATACACACACATCAGAGATTAAACCAATTAAACACATTCTAATTGTTTTTGTTTCCAATTATCCTCATCTTAAACTCTGCATAACTGAGTGGAAATTACAGTTGACCATGTGGATACAATTTCAGCATATGCCTCTTTGGATAATGTACTATGGGCCCGATTCACAGAACTAACTTACGACAAAATCCTAAACTTACTACCATTTTGGTATTCACAGAATGAATTTACTCATTTTGGTATTCACAGAATAAACTTACTCATTTTGGTATTCACAGAATAAACTTACTCATTTTGGTATTCACAGAAGACACTTACACATTTTGTGTAATTTACACATTTTGTGTAACTTACACATTTTGTGTAACTTACTCATTTTGTGTAACTTACACATTTTGTGTAACTTACACATTTTGGTATTCACAGAAGGCACTTACTCATTGATGAGTAAGTGCCTTCTGTGAATACCAAAATGAGTAAGTTAATTCTGTGAATACCAAAATTGTTGTAAGTTCATTCTGTGAATACCCAAATGTGTAAGTTCATTCTGTGAATACCAAAATTGTTGTAAGTTCATTCTGTGAATACCCAAATGTGTAAGTTCATTCTGTGAATACCAAAATTGTTGTAAGTTCATTCTGTGAATACCCAAATGTGTAAGTTCATTCTGTGAATACCCAAATGTGTAAGTTCATTCTGTGAATACCAAAATTGTTGTAAGTTTAGGATTTTGACGTAAGTTAGTTCTGTGAATCAGGCCCTATATGTATCAGGTAGATAACACAGAAAAAAACAAAAATAATTACACAAGCTGCATAAAAATAAATGCTGAAAATACAATGCTCACCAATGAACATCAATACCTACATCCAGGATATAATTGGAATAAATTGAATTTTTCTCTACAGCAGTTCAGTACATGACTGTTAGACTTGGCATCTTTTGGCATGTTTCCCCTGTCTTTTTGCTTTCTGACCTCCCGGTTTTGACACTGTTTTTGCTGGTTTAGTGCCTCTGTGCACTTTCTCACTGCTGTTCAGTGTTAATGTGCCAGTGCTCCTGTTGTAAATTGTTATTATGGATTGGTGTTTCCATGAATGGCTGATTTGATTTACTAGTCAGTCCCTAGTACAGTGCACCGTGTGAGCCCAGGGCCTGTAAATCAAATGCTGCTAGTGGGCTTGCAGCACGGATTGTGCCACCCACACAAGCAGCCTGTAAATGTAACTCTGGCCTGCCATTGCAGAGCCTGTGTGCAGTCTGGTACTGCCATGTCGACTTGGCAAGTGTACCCACTTGCCAGGCCCTAACCTTCCCTTTTCTTACATATCAGTCACCCATAAGGTAGGCCCAAGGTACCCCTGTGGGCAGGGTGCAGTGTATGTGAAAGGTAGGACATGCCCTGGTGTGTGTGGCATGTCCTGATAGTGAATTACTGCCAATTTCGTTTTTCACTATTGCAAGGCTACCTGTCCCCATAGGACAGAGTGGGGAGTTTGTTTATAACATCTTATAAACATAAACTACTCCTGGGAACAAGGTAGAAAAATAAAGTTTAGCATGCCTGAACTGAGAATCTAAAGATGCATCTTTTAGTGAAGGTGATTTTTACATTCTGTGCTTGAAAATACCACTTTTAGAAAGTAGGATTTTCTTGCTTAGCCTTCCAATGTGCCTCTGCTGGGTTTGTAGATTGGCTGTCTGAATTTGGGATGACTGGGGCTGGGGAGGAGCAGTGGCTCCAGAGAGTCTAGATGGGTCAGGGATGGGCTGAATAGACCTGGGCTGCATTTAGAGTAGGGGGAGGAGATTTCCTTTCACCTGAATGGGCCTGGTCTGCCTCTGACAATGCTGTCTCCACCTCCTGCCAGGAAGCTGCACCAGAGAGGACAGAACTGGTTCTGGCTGGGCACAGACACTCTCTGCCCCCAGAGATCAAAGGATTTTGGGCTATAAAGAGGGGCCCAAACCCCTTAACTTTAGAACTCTTTTGGAACCAAGAAGACTGCCAAGAAGAAGAGCTGGAGAAGCTGTGAGGAGAGACTACCACTTTGCTGTGTGCTTTGCTGTGTGGGCCTGCAGTGGCTGCTTCTGTCTTGGGCAGTGAAAGGACTGGACTGAACTTTCTGCAATTTCTTTTTGTGAGTTTCTCCAAGGGCTTGAGGTAGAGCTTGCCTCTTGTTCAAGAAGCCTCAGGAACAGCAAAGACTTCAAGTTCTTCTGCCATCAGCACTGGGGACTGTGTGTTGTGTGCTGCAACAGAAGAAAAAGCAACCTGACGCCGTCTACGATGCCGCTGCCCACTCTGTGTCCAGAAGGCACTGCAGAGGGCACTGCTGCAACGCCACACCGTAACCCTGGTCTCACCGATGACGCCACCTGATGCCTCCACTGAGCCGCTGCTTGCCCCGTGGCCTGTGGGCACCGCACTCCACACCGCCTCGCTTCACGTCGTCGCCCTGGTATCCCTGACGACGACGCTCCACGCTGACATTGATGCCGCTGCTTGCACCGTGGTTCAAGGGCACCACTCGTAAGTTACACGATGCACTGTCCTCATCCCACACCGCAGCCTTGGCCTACCGACGCCGGCGCCCTCGACTCAATTCGTCAGCCGACGACAGTGCTTCAGCAATGACGACGCCACTGCTTGCACCATGACCTGCCAGCACCGCGACGAGCACTGCACCACTTTGCATCGCAGCCCTAGTCTCACCGATGCTGCTGGACGACCGTCACCGAGCCGCTGCCTGCACTGCGACGTGAGGGCACCGCATGCCACACCGCTGCACTTCGCACCACAGCCTGATGCCTGCTGACGCCGGCGCTCCCGACATCAACCGCGAGGAGTTCGATCTGCAACGCGTGTGACTTCAAGGGCCCGACGACTCCTGCACCGAGCTTTGGAACCAAAGCCTGTGGACGCCGTGCTTTCGGGGCTCATCGAGAGGTCGCCGATGCCCTGAATTTCTAAAGGCACTGTTTTGCAGGTCTTCCAGACACCGTAGCTGGCCTGCGACGCCGCGGTCAGCCAGACTGTTTGGGTTTGTTGTTCACGACACCGTGATAGACCCAGATGGAGCTATCGACTTCAAGGAACTATATTTCAAGTCTATTTTGATGACTGAAGATTTCTAAGTACTGTATTGTAGATTTTTATCATTTTTGGTCTTGTTTTGAGTATATAAAAATATTGAATATTTTTGTAAACTGGTATGGTGTCCTTTTGTAGTGCTTTCACTGTGTTACTGTTGGTTATGTGCAAATGCTTTACACACTGCCTCTAGGATAAGCCTGACTGCTCGTGCCAAGCTACCAAGGGGGTGAACAGGGGTTATTTTAGGAGTATAACTCCCTTATCCTGTCTAGAAGGAAGGGTCCCTACTTGGACAAAGGTGCAAACCCTTGCCAACTAGAGACCCCCATTTCTAACATTGGTTGTCAGCGGTGAGGATAGGACTTTTGACTTACAGTGATTGGTGTGCATTATGTTATGTTATGTTAATAAAATTTATACAGCGCACGAATACCCTCGGGTGTCTTGGCGCTTCCAGTGCTACATACTGTGCTTAGTGCTACTACTACTGAAAAAGCCAGGTCTTCAGTTGTTTCTTGAATTCGAGAAGGTGGGAAATTTTTCTGAGGTATAGAGGAAGGGAATTCCATTCCTTGATGGTGTTAAAAGTAAAACTCCTACCCCCCCAGTTCATCTTTTTAATCCTGACCGGCGGCATCAGATGTGCATTAGCCGAACGCAGAGTTCTGTTTGGAGAATGCCATCTAAAGAGGTCCTCTAGAAATTTCGGCCCTTCTTTGTGTAATGCCTTATGGGCCATGCAGAGTGCCTTGAACTTTATCCGCTGGCCAACTAGCAGCCAGTGGAGTTCTCGCAATGCTGATCTGACAGACTGATATTTCGGTATGTCCAGAATCAGTCTTGCGGCAGCGTTTTGTACTGCCTGTAACTTCCTAAGAAGGGTGGATTGCACATTGATGTACAATCCATTACAGTAGTCAAGTTTAGACAAGACTAAGGAGGTTACAACCGACTTTCTGCAGGATTTAGGAATAAAAGGCAAAATTTTCCTTATAGTCTTAATCATAAAGAAGGAAGAGGACACCACCTTAGAGACTTGAGCTTTAAAACTGAGTTTTTCGTCTACGATAACCCCGAGATTTTTGCTTTATCTACTGGGGTCGGGAGGTGATCAAGATTATCTGGCCACCAAGCTGGGGACCAAGGTGGAAAGAGATTTCGAACATAATCACCTCCGTTTTGCTTGAATTTAGTTTCAAGCAATGAGAACTCATCCAATGACTTAAGGAAAGCATACAGTCATGGAGTTTTAATGAGTGGTTAATGTCCTTATCTACTGTCGAGATCACCAGCTGGGTGTCGTCGGCATACGATGTAGGAATCAAATTAAAACTTCTTATCAGTGGAGCTAATTATCAGTGGAGATACTACCATATCGCAGACCATTACGTACCACATACTGTTTTTTTGGTCTATTTTTGCCTTTCCATCAGTCTTGAACTTGAACGTTTCAGTACAACATGCCTGAATCAATTGCATCATCTGCTGCATCCTTGGCAGTGGCCTTTGAGGAGAAGAGGTTAAAAACCTACAATGTGAAGGAATTGAAGGCGATCTGCAAAAACCTCAAAGTCCAAATCAGGGGCCTCACCTGAAAAGAGGAGCTACAAAAGGCGCTGAGGGCCTGGGTAGCAGCCAGACATGGTAGTGAGCTGTCTGGGGATCTTGGTATGGAGGCAGAGGAGCCTATGCCAAGGATGGATGTGCTTTTGGGAGGGGGGGGCACCCTCTAAACAAGGCAGCAGTGGATTGTCCCCAGAGGAGCTGGAGGACAGGCGGGAAGCAAGGAGAGTTGCTGTAGAACTGGAGAAGCTTAAGTTAGCCATGGAGGAGAAAAGGATGATGCTAGACCGTGAGATCAGGATAAAGGAGCTGGATCAGAGGAGGAGAACTGACTCAGATGGTGGCAGCAATTCGTCAGGGCAGGCAGACAGAATTGTGCACATCTCCAAGAATGTAGGAAAGGAATTCAAGAAGGGGGATGACAGACAAAGGTGGTTCCAGGGGTATGAGGCATCTATTCACATGAATGGGGTCCCTGAAAGGAATTTGGGGGCAGGGTTATGGCCTCTCTTCCAGAGGAAGCAAGGGATACTCTGATAGCTTTGGGTAAGGGGCAGAACCTCACCTATGCTGATATGAAGGAATCTCTCCTCACCAGGTATGGTCTCAATCCCTAAAAGTACAGGGATCAGTTTAGGTCCAGTAAGAAGTCTGATGCCAACACTTGGTTGGAATGTGTAGATTTGCTCTGCAGGTCACTGGATGGCTGGGTGAAGGGCAGTAATTTAACAGATTATCAGGGGCTCTACAATTTGATTGCATGGGAGCACTTGTCTAGTCTATGTTTGCAGAGCTGCACCAGCACTTGGTTGATAGTAAGCTGACTGACCCTAGGAAGCTTGCTATGGAGGCGGACCGCTGGGTGAGTACCAGGGTCCACAAGAACTCAGCCAAAGGTGGGCAGGGTCCCCAGCAGAAAGGTGGGGGGGACAAGGGTAAAGCACAGGAGTTCTCTAAAGGGCCCCACACTAATACCCAGGCTAAAGGTTCCCATCCCCACGAGATAAGAAACAAGGGGTGTCTTCAGGAAAGCCTGCTGAGACCAGCCCCCGGACATGCTCCGCCTGTAAACAGATGAGTCACATAAGGGGGGACCCCAAGTGCCCCAAGAGGGAGCAGCCACCCACTGGTGGGCAGACCAAGGTGTTGGCTAGTGTAGCGCTTGGGGAGGAGGTGTGCCCACAGGAAAGTGGGGATCCTGCAGAAATGACCCTCGTCTCACTAGGGGACAGTGAGATGGTCCCAGGAAACCAGGTGACCCCTAACACAAAGAAATACAGCACCTGGGTGACCATCAATGGGAAAAGGGTAGAGGCTCTCAGAGATACTGGAGCCAGTGTGACCTCAGTCCGGTGTTACCTGGTCTCTGAGGAGCAGGTAGTCCCTAGGGCATTCCACCATGTAGTTGCCATGGACAACTCAGAGCGCCAGTGTATGGTGGCGCAGGTTCCCTTTGAATGGGGGGTCTCAGGTCCCTTGAGGGTGGTTGTGAGCCCTACCATGCCTGTAGATTGTCTGCTAGGGAACGACCTGGAGCAGTCCTTGTGGAAGGATGTTGAGCTCAGGTCCCACTTGGAGATGCTTGGGTTGTCAGAGTGGGCATGCGTGACCACTCGGTCAATGGCGGCTGGAAAGGGTGATCAGAAGGACCTGGAGCCTGAAACAGTGGCCCAGGTTCCTACCAAGAGAAAAGGCAGGGGGTGCAGGAAACCCGCCCCTGAGGTTCCCATGGTCCGGGAGGAGGCTGACCTTGAGGGGGACGCCCCGGTACCTACAGGGGAGCAGTCAGCTGAACTGGAGGACATCTCTGAGCTGACCCATTGGCAGCAAGAAGGTGGTCCCACCAGGGAAGAATTCTGCAGGGAGCAGAAAAAATGCCCTTCTCTAGAGGGTTTGTGGCAGCAGGCTGCAAACCAGGCAGCTGGTGATCAGTCTGGATCACATTGGATCTACTGGGAGAATGGTCTCCTATACAGCGAGCCTAAGGTCGCAGAGCCCGTGTGCTGGTGGTACCCGAGCGCTTCAGGACCTTCCTACTGGGTCTGGCTCACAACGTGCCTTTGGCAGGGCATTTGGGGCGGGACAAGACCTTTGACATGCTTGCCACCCACTTCTTCTGGCCCCAAATGCGAAGGCAGTCAGATGGACATTGCAGGTCTTGCCAAACTTGCCAGGCAAGTGGTAAGAGTGGGAGGTAGGTTAAAGCTCCTCTCCAACCTTTTCCAGTTGTTGGAACCCCTTTTGAAAGGGTAGGGATGGACATTGTGGGGCCACTGGATCCCAAGACAGCTGTGGGCAACAGGTACATCCTGGTCTTGGCAGACCATGCCACCCGGTACCTGGAGGCAATCCCTCTCAGGACAACGACGGCGCCAGTGGTGGGCCGGGCGTTAATGGGGATCTTTTCCCACGTGGGTTTCCCCAGAGAGGTGGTTTCTGACCGTGGGACCAATTTCATATCGAAGTATATGACATCCCTGTGGCAGGAGTGTGGTGTAACCTACAAATTCACCGCTCCTTATCACCCACAAGGTAACGGCTTGTTGGAGAGATTCAACCAAACCTTGAAGGGCATGATTAAGACTCTAACAGAACCCATAAGGCGTAAGTGGGATGTCCTCTTGCCATGCCTTCTCTTTGCATACAGGGAGGTGCCTCAGAAGTCTCTTGGGTTCAGTCCCTTTGAGCTCCTGTGCAGTCACCCTGTGAGAGGACCTCTGAGTTTGGTGAAGGAAGGCTGGGAGGCAGTTCCCAGGAAAACTCCCCAGGATGTGTTTAGTTACAGGCTGGTCTTCAGAAACCAAACTGCCTGCTTCAGGAAACTCGTTCAGGCAAACTTGGAAGCAAGCCAGGAAGAAATGAAAAAGTGGTATGACCAGAATGCCACTCTGGTCGAACTTCAACCTGGGCAAAAAGTGTGGGGCATGGCCCCAGTGGAACCTTGTGCCTTGCAGGACAAGTGGACTGGGCCTTTTGAGGTGGTGGAGCGCAAAAGTGATGTCACCTACTTGGTCAATTTGCAGACTCCCAGGAACCCTTTGAGTGTCCTTCACGTGAACCGCCTCAAGCCACACTTCGAGAGGTCTGAAGTGAGCATGCTCTTGGCGACAGATGATGGGGTGGAAGAGGAGAGTGAACCTCTCCCTGACCTCCTGTCCACCAAGGAGCATGATGGTGTAGTGTAGCTCCTATTTCCCTAATAGGCTCTGCGCATTGGAATAATATATCCTATAGGTTTGACATAGGACTAAGGTCAGTATGTCCCTATCGAGTATATTAAACTTAATTACTTGTGCCAGCTAGCTCAGAGGCCACTAGAAACTCCTTGGATAACAAGAAGGGAGTAGTTTCTGGCAGCCGCAAAACATGACCACTTTGTTTCCCTTTAGAATCAGAACATGTCCCAGAGTTGTGGAAACAATAGATAACTATTTCACTCAGCTCAATCGTGCATGCTTAGTTTTCTCCAAGTTACACAGAAAGAACAGACGGGCGTTTCAATAAAAGATTTATTGAACAGTCTTGTTTCTGGTGTAAGTAAAATGTGCTGTTACGATCACAAGACAGTATGCGAGATAAATAATGTACAGTGTAAGCAGTAGAAATAAATAATACTGCGATAGCATTATCTTTTAGTACATATGCCTTTACATAAATAACACAGACTAAAAATGCGAGTACTCATACGATGTGTTTCGAATCTAGTTCTACCCCAATGTACCTAACCTAGGTGTAGGGAGAGGTATGAAGTAGGTGAAGTATTCCTTACTATGGTATACTAAGAGTATGTTAAGCCTAGTATGCCTAGTATGCCAAGAGTCCCTCTAGGTTCTTGTCAGCTCAATACCTGAAGAATGAGAGAGGTAGGAATCTCTTTGCCAGACTCGAACTCCAACACCCCGCAAGGGAAGTCAGATCACTGGAAGCTGGACTCTCTGCGTGCAGGGATGACAGCGTCTTCTCAGTGCGTCAGGCCGGGAAACGGGCTCCTTTGAAGTCGAGGTCTCCTCTGATTTACAGGGGCTAGGGAAGGTATATTTATACCTGAGAAGTACCTAAGAATGTTAGTATTGACGTGAGTCGGACAGCGGAAGACATCATGAATGAACCCCTAAGGAATAATGGTTCATGCATAATGTATGAGTCCTTCAAGAAATCAAAAGTCCTGGGATAGGGAAACTCCCGCAGCCTAAGGGTCTGTTCTTCATGAACTCGTTGTGACGTTAGGGTGGACGGATGTCAGAGACCATGCCTGTATTTGGAGTGCACGGTTTAATGCCTAAATAAGGGCTGGGATTTTATGCCTATATAAGGGCAGGGCGAATTGTGCCTATATATGGACATGATACTGGAAAGCCCGTTTATGGACACCCTAAGAGGAATACAACACCCACTCCACTTTCGTGTGTACGATAATACTAAAATGCTAAACATTTAAAATGCTAAACATTAAATGGAGTACCGCATATTTAAAAATATTTCTTAAAAGCATTAAAAAACATAGTAAAAATGCAAAAGGTACTGTACATCTGAAGCAAATGCTTTTCATTTCAGGCATAAGGTTAAAAAATAAATGCAATTGGAATGAAATAAGCAGTAATATTTACATGCGACAGAAAATGATCGATAAGTTTCTCAAAAATCAAAGTCATTTCATGTCATGAAAATTAATGAACTGTTTAGACACACAAGATGACTAAGTGTCCGTGGAAGTACCGTGAAGTCTGTACTATAAGGCTAGTTTTACTTTAAGCAGATTGGAGTGCCATTTTCGTTCGAAAAATGGGAAAAAAGTTCAATTTTGGAAAGAGTTCCAAGTTTTTTTTTTAAATGAAGGCCAAATTGTTACTGCATCTCTGGAACACTGTGGGCTGGATCAGAGTCAGTTTACGGGTCTGGTGTAAACATGAGATCATCTATTTCTGTAGACAAAACATCATCCACTGAAGTTGGTGTCAGTTGGAACCCCTCGTGTAGTAGATTAATTGCACAGAGATGTGAAGCATCGCTTTCAGCATAGGTTGCCGCAGCAATGTTCGCGTCCGTTGTTACCTGTGTGCCTGTAGATCTTTCTCGTACCTCAGCAGCAGCCGGAAGCGTCTGTGAGATCTCAATGAATGCTGACATCAGGATTGGTAGCCTCTGGGGACAACACAGAGCATGGGCCGTTATCGGGACCAGCAGAGTATCGACATCCGTTGGCGTAGCTGAAGGAAATGTGAGACAAGTGTCTAACACGCATTCTTCACCGCATAGCAGGCATCGTAGAACAGGTAAGATGCAATCTTGCCAGATTGGTCTGAATGACAGGAACCACGTGGTATTCAAGTCCCGTAGACGAGTCATGCCCAATCAGCTGTACTATTCGCTCACGACACTTTCGCTCAAGGAGAGCTTTCTCCATTTCGCTCGGAGTGATGTCTGCGAATAGGCTGGCCATAGCGCAATAGCAGGAAGAGAAATAGAATTCCGGCAACAAGTGCTAGAATTAATGGTATGACACCAAACACCGAATGTGCAAAGTTCGGGATGATTCAGAGTATTGCCTGGAAAGGTGCTAACAGACCGGAGCAGATGCTCTTAAATACATGTACAATTCCGGTTGTATCAGACATATTGAAGATACGTCCTATCATTTCTATGAAATGTATAGGGCAGTTTGTACGTATTAAAGTCTGTATCTCAGCCGAAGTCCTTGCTACTTGTAGATCATAGGTTTCTTTGGCCAAGGTCAAAGGCACTGTTTGCTGTAAAAGCATGGCTTTCATTCTGCTCAAAGTATCAAATCTTATAAAAGAGACGTTCAGCGAAGGCCATAGAGGCGACTCCCTGACTGTGTCTATTGGGGCAAACAATACTTGCATACAGCAAGTGACCCTGGAGTTGACCGTTACTAGATATGGGATGCCTGGCAGCATGCCGCAGCAACTCTGATCATTCAACATGAGGTAACTCCCATTAGAAAGTTGTCCAAACGCTGGATTAATCACAGCAGCTGGTGTACCCTGCTGATGGCAAGACAAATTTGCCACAGAACCATTACAAGCCCCGTGTAAAGAAATGTCCTGACATATAAGTGAACCGCTCAGTGCACGTTTACAGTGTGTACCGCTCAAAAACACTTCACGATCCCCACTCCAACATCTATATGAATACGGTAAATCCCAAGATGTCTTAATGTATTCCTTACCCAACCTTTCATATTTGCCTGCTTGCATTTGTCTGAGGCAATTCTGAAATTGAAAAGTAGTCACAGGTAATGTTATTTTGCCATGAATAAGCCATTCTGTAGCTGGTTTTTCTGCCACTGTGAATGGTAATTTTTCCAGTTTTTCAATGCTCAGCACTGTATACCTTGCTCCTCTTTGTGCCAATTCGATCTGTTTATCAGTCAGATTGTATTCTGCAAACAGAGCTGACGTGTTGATAAAACGCCAAGGCACATAGCCCGCTCGCAAAGATTGCAGCGTCCAGCTTAATAACACAATAGAACGTAATTGAGATTGGCCTTGCTGTAACATCACCAAATCTTGTTCTAGTAAGTCGATAGCAGAGGATACAATGCCATCCAATGAATATATTCTGGAGGACAAAGTTGTTAACCCATTGTCGACCACAGAGAGTGTTTTCTCTAAATTAATATGATCAAGTTCACGTATTCGTTCTGCGGCCTCCATCTGTGATACTTCCCATGCTTCATTATAGGCAGCATAAATGCTGGCATATATGAAATGTTTTTGACGCGGTTTTCTTGGTCCAAGCAAGAATTCCCTAAGGTCTGCGTCCTTTTTAAGTAAGGTTAAGTGTTGTTTCACATCCTGTAGTGTAGATTTATGCAGCCAATCGAGGCATAATTTTCCTACACTGTATGTTGTTACTACCCCCGGATGTTGTCTTTGGATGTATCTTGGGTCTGGCCTATTAATAGTAAAGCCCTGAGTTTTATTCAGGAATCTTTCCTGACAGTTATTCGTGTCTATGGGCCAGATCAACCATTTTTTCCAATCAGGATTAGATCTGTTGAGTTGTAGTATATTGTCAACTGTCACCACTGCCTGTGTATTATTATCACTTGCAGGTGTTGGTACAGAAGGTGTGTTCATCTCCTTGATCTTGGCTAATCCAAGACCAGATGTTTGTTGGACAGTTTCATTCAAAAACATTATTTGTTCAGGGATGATGCAGGCTCTAGATAAAGCTTCCATCCCTTGCACTTGCCAATCTTTAGTACCCCAGACAGTTTTTGTGTCTATTGTGTCTTTCCAAAAGTCGAAACCCTGTCTAGACAGTTGGGCATTAAATAATGCAGAATAAATCTGTTTTGTATTTGTTAACATAATTTTCAGTCCTGTCTTGTTTACATTTTTATAGTAAAACATTTCTGGATTAGATGTGTTGTATCCTGAAAAATATGGAAACTTGTTAGCAAATGTTTTTGAACTACCGTGTGGTGGTGTAGGACAATGCTCCCATTGGTAAACATAAACACATTTCTTGGATATGCAGATTTATGCAAATAATGATGACCATAGTGGTTATAACAATACAGTTGTTCATAGTCTGATGAACCCTCTAAATATTCATTTTTAGAAAATGCAGCAGATTTTTCTAGGTCAAACATTATGTCATTAACAGTCTCAAAGTCCCAATCATCAGAATAGGTACTGGATGAAATTAGATCACTTAGTGAAATTTTAAACAAATGTGGAATGTTCAATTGTTCCGTCGGGCCGAAGATGTCAAAATCTTTTTTGTCCCACACTATACCATCCTTTATAGGAACAGCTGTGATGTTCACTGATGACAAGTCTCTTGCTTCACGGTGGGAAGATTTATGAGGTTTCAAAAGTACGTTCACGCCTTTTCTTTCAGTATTCACATGGATGTATCTGCCACTTATAAGCACGCTCACAGTTGTAATCAAAGCTAGCCAGAGCAGGAAAACAAAAAGTCCAGATATAATCCAGAGTTCAATCCATATAGAAACCAAATAAGTCTTTTTCAGAAAGTGAAGAAAGTCTTGTACTTGCTGCTTGAATTTGAATGATGCTGGCGTCGTTTCAGGTTCACTGGGATCTTCTGAGAACGTATCAAAGTTAATGAAATAGCCAGAAGCAGTTCTATCAATTGTTGGAATTGCATCAGGATTTGTAGAAATCACTGGAACCAGTTCATCACTTGCTACATTGGTGTAGACAGGTGTATTTGGACGAACTTTTACTTGGTGTTCAAGAGGGATGAGTTACATAGCGTTATTGCTTAGTCCTCCATCTGTTACAGCTGAATTCTAGTTTGTTATCAGTCTTTCAGTCTGAACCTCTTGGATAGTAGCGAGAGGAGTGCGTCTGCTACTAGGTCGGAGTCCACGAGGCCTACTATTTAGTATTGGCCACATACTGTGGTTTGATGAGGTCGATGGACACAAATCTTTTCTCCTTTCTTCCAGCAAGGGGCGGCAGAAGTACTGTTCTTGTTCCTTGAACTGCTAGGACAGGTACTGGTTGTCTGTAAGAAGGTCCAAATTCCTTCTTGTCCACAATCTTTTCTCTGACTAGATCCCCAACTTTTGGAATCCAGACAGCCCTTGCTGGGACCGCCGATTTTTCCCCAGTGGTGGTTGGCTGTAGGAATACGTTGCTTCGTTTCGTTCTTAACTCATTCAGTTCCTGTAAAACAGCCAAACGATCTTTGATATCAAACGGTTTATTTTCCACCACTGTGCCTACGTGTTCAAGGTCTGGTACCCACATTCTTGTCCCAAATAGGACCTCATATGGAGTGACCCCCCCTAGAGAACTTCTTGGCAGATTGTTCAATGAGCGTTGGACCCCATTAAGGTGTTTGACCCACCCATCACCCGAACCTAATACCCTAGCTGTTATAGACTGCTTTATGTCCCGGTTTTTCCTTTCCACAACCGAATTTCCCTCAGGATGGAATGGAGAGGAGTACCGCAATGCAACGCCCAGACTGGCCATGGCTTCTTTGTAAGCCCGAGAGCTAAACGCAGGACCCTGGTCAGAATGTAGCGTGCCTATTGCGAATGTGCCGATAAAGACTCGCAAATCTTTTATAACAGTTCGAGCGTCAGCCGAGCGCTGAGGCCATATCCATAGGAACCTAGATTCAGTATTTGTGGGAATGCCTTTGTCCAGTAGGACGCAGGCGCGTAGATAGTCTAATGCTGTCTAACAATGGTGTCTGTACTGGGTTGCCGCATTCGCAGCATGGTGTCTGGTGGCTCTCTCGCTGTAATTTACACTATAAGCAGTTGTTGATGAATTTATGAATTTCTGTATTCATCCCAGGCCACCAGTACATCTCTTTTAACATCAAAATTGTTTTAGAGATCCCTTGATGTGACAGACCCTCCCCCAAATGTGTTTCATAAATCAAGATGCTCTACATTCCATGTTTGGAATTACCCTATCCCCCACTCCAGGGATTCGAGCAAAAGGAACGTTGTTTGCATCAATTACATAAGAGTACTTGAGTGGAAACTTTTTTGGTAACGCTGCACTGCTGCCTTTGCTTGAAGCATTGACAGCCAACATTATCTCACCGTCTATTTTTGTTTTTGAACGAGTGATCGCAGCTACGGAAGCCGTCTGCACAGCCCCCTTTGCGGCTTCATCAGCCAATGAATTCCCTGCAACGTGAACACCATCACGTTGATGACTCAGTGTGTGAATCACGTGAGCCTTTGGTAGTTCGTTTTTCAACTGAACTACTTGTTCCCAAAGCGTTTTGTGCTTTATTGTGCCACCTTTCGCATCTTTGAAACCATTTTCAAGCCAGTTTTGTATATATTCATTATACGACTGAACACAGTAAAAGGAATCGCACACTATTAGTGTGGGGAATTCTCGATCTGTACTTTCAAGTGCCAGTTTGAATGCTTGTAGTTCAGCTCGCTGAGCTGTACAATCTCCTAGAGACTGAGTTTTTGTGACCATAGGTCTGAAGATGCCATCTCGCATGCGACCTTTAACGATTGCACATGCTGCACTGTAAGCTTGCTTACTCCCTGTTGCGGGTTGTGCGGATCCGTCAGTGTAAATTATGAATTCGTACTGATCGAGAGGCAGAATTTCAGTAGGCAGAGGACATTCTTGTTCATATTGCAGGAATGCTTGTGTTTTTAAATCTGGATCAAAAACATATTCAACATCTGTTGCAGCAAGAGAATTAACCCATTGTATCCATCTTGGATGTAATGCTTTAGCATTTGGAATGCTTGCTTTTGTGACCGCTTCTAAAGCCGGTACTGGGGTTACGACAATAATGCGTTTCCCTTGGGCTAAGGCTCTTTCTTTTGCTACAGCGGTTTGAACTGCTGTTAGAATTTTTTCAGTTGAACTGAAGCGCATTTCCGCTTGTGTGTACAAATGAGATTTGTATGCGATTGGTATTTTCTCACCCTCACTGAAGGTTAAGTAGGTGAATCCGCATTGACCCGAAATTATTCGGATCACCAAATTGCGTTGACTTACGAGTGTTTGTAAGTAATTTGTTGCTAACATGTTAGCCTGGAGTGAACGCAAGATTTCTGTGTGTTGCTGTGTCCAGTTTCTGATCGAAAAATCAGGTTTGATTAATGCGTAGAGAGGTTTAACCCTTTCTGCATAATTTAGAATGTATGTTCTTCCAAAATTTAGGAAACCCAGGATGGATTGTAAGTTTTTTGCGTTTTTGGAGGTTGGAGCAGCGCACAATTCTCTAGAAAGTTAGCTGCCAAGCTCTTGCCTTCACTTGAAAGCTCATATCCTAGAAATAGGACATTGAGATAGGCAATTCTGGACTTTTTAAAGTTGAACTTGTAGCCCTCAGAGGCGAAACCCAGTATAATGGTGCTCACCCTGTTCAAGTGTTTTTCCAGGTCATCGTCTGTTAGATAGATGTCATCGACATAGGACAATGCCTCATTGTCATAAATTTGTAGTAACTCCGTTACCCTCACTGAGAATAAACCCGGGCTGTTCTTGAACCCTTGTGGGAGTCGACAAAAGTGACGCTGGGTCCCCATTATGGAGAATGCTGTTAAGTACCTGCTTTCAAGTGCTATGTTTTGACAAAAGAAACCATTTGAGATGTCTAATGTTGTTTTATATTTTTTACGCACAATGTTATTCATTAATGCTGTGCTATGTGCATTTTGCACTGCAAAAGTTTTAGAACAAGTGTTTAAGTGTCTGTAGTCCAAAACTAGACGATATGTATTGTCTGGTTTGGAGAGAGGAAACAAAGGATTGTTCATTGAGGAGGTGCATGTTTCAATCACCCCTTGATATTCAAGTTGATCTAAGATCTCCCTGACCTGTTTTTTAGCTTCTTGCTTTATTGGGTACTGCCTTTGTGCAGTAGGTTCATGTTTCAGATGTATTTTATGGTGAGGTGAATCCTCATCCCATCCTACATGATTTTTATATAATGCTGGGGCCTGGGCCACTGCCCATTTCCTGGCATATGTATATCTTAGGTGAATTGGAATATGGTTGGAGAAGGCAGGCATAATAATGTCCTCGCCGTGTGGGCACTCCCTGACAAATTGTGGTGGCCAGTCCTTTTCCGCTAGAAGTATGTCATAGCCCTTTGATAGTCTTTCCCAAAAAAGTGCTTTCACCTGTCTAGGTTTGTCTCCCTCCATCCGGAGAGTTATTTCATATAACTTTTGTGGAGTACTAACCCTGGTGTCTACAGTTTCTACTTTAATGTACTCATTCAAGTCCACTATCTCCAGAAGTTCCTTCAGGTTCTGGCGAGCTATTGTGACTTCTGCTGCACTGTCCAGCATTGTCTGAGCCCATTCTCCGTTCTTGAGTTGTGATCTCAGTATTCTCGGCATGTCTGATCTTTAGACCTGCTACTTTCTTTTTGGAGAATTGAGGTTTTGCTTTGGTTTTTGGAGCGTGTTTGTCGTCTTTCGATTTCACGCATTCTTCTCTATGTTCAGATCTTCCTCTTCTCTCTGAAGTCTTTGATGAGATCTGAAATGGACTAGAGGAACGTGTATCAGTATCTTGATACCTGTCAGGCTTTCTCAAATTATCCTTATTCCTGAGCTTATACCTGCTTTCAGAGGGCTCCTTTTGAGGAGACCTACCTCGGGATTGAGAACGTTTCTCATTTGAATTTTGTTTAATAGTCTCCCACTTCTTTTTTGAAGATGTAGGAGTTTGTTTAATTGAGTCCTTCTCAGGACTTTCAGATAGCTTCGGCTTCACTGGTCTTCCACCCAAACTATCTCTGCCTAATTCTGCATAAGATTGTTCAATTATTCTGGGTAGCTCAGTTTGATGTTCTGTAACATCAAATTCCCTTAATTTTTGGCGGATCGCCACTGCTGCTGCCTCCCCTTTAATATTAGATAATATTATTGTTGAAACCTGGTCGAAATTTTTCAGTAACTTCATACCTAAATTTAGAGCAGGTTCTGCCCCGTATTCGTTTTGAATTTGTTTCAGGACATCAGGTATTACCGCAATTGACGGAATGCCATGTGTTTTAGTATAGATGGCAGCAAAGACTGAGCCCCAAGTGGTGCAGTCTTCCAGTTGTGGTGTGATCCCCATTGGTAAACTGATTGTCAGTATTCTGTGTTTCTCATACGGGCTAGTATTTGGAAATACTGCTTCGATTTGAGTAATTTTTTGAGCTATCCAGAATGGAATTTGCTCACGTTTTGTGGGCATTTTACCCATGACTGCGTATAGAGTCTGTGGTGTAATTTTTAGTGTATTCCCTTGTTGGGGAGTTGGATTTGGAATTGTTAATGGTTGCTGGACTGTAAAAGTCCGCATGACATATTGGACCAATTGTCTGTAGATTTTTATTAACTTTGTGAGTTGAGTAAGTAATTCCTCGTCTGACATCTCTTCAATGTCAGGATGAGGTGTGTAGCCGGCTAGAATCGGCCATGTTGCTCCTGGTCTACCTAGTGGACCGAGCCTGGTAATGTTTTTGTGATGTTTTAGGGCGCCTTTAAACCAGAGTTGATGCTCTTGGTATGTTAATGGAATTTCTATATCCTCGAAAGGAATGTATTCCTCTGGTGGATCATCTTCTTTGTAGAAGTGAAACATGTGTGTTACTGAATTTGATTCAGGAAATATTACCCATGAATAGAATACCTCTGTCTGAAAGGATTCATGTGCCTCTATCACGAAAACTGCTCTACCTCCTCTTGGTGGTAGGCCATGTTTTATAAGTTTTAGAGTGATGGCTCTTCTTAAGTTTGGATGGATGTCTATAACACCCTCCTCGGTTTTATTTAAACCTGTAATGTTAAAAACTGCTGCTTGGGCTGGATCAGCCGCAGCTTCATCGTTTCCGGTTTCAGTCATTTTGTTTTTTGAAAAATGTAGAACAAGTTTCAAGGAAACAAAGATAAGGTGCACAATATTTTGGAACACTGTATCCTTCAACGTTGAGCAAACCAAACAGCTAATATATAGGGTGCTTCCCTATGTAGCCTTGGTGGATATTTAACCCTGCCCACTCCAGACGTCTTTTGGAGTATATGGGTAGGGGTCTCTGAAGAAAAAGCACGGCTGAGTTACTCAGTATCTAACGTTGAATTACCGCCTTACCAAACCGTTGGGCGCCATGTAGTGTAGCTCCTATTTCCCTAATAGGCTCTGCACATTGGAATAATATATCCTATAGGTTTGACATAGGACTAAGGTCAGTATGTCCCTATCGAGTATATTAAACTTAATTACTTGTGCCAGCTAGCTCAGAGGCCACTAGAAACTCCTTGGATAACAAGAAGGAGTAGTTTCTGGCAGCCGCAAGACATGACCACTTTGTTTCCCTTTAGAATCAGAACATGTCCCAGAGTCGTGGAAACAATAGATAACTATTTCACTCAGCTCAATCGTGCATGCTTAGTTTTCTCCAAGTTACACAGAAAGAACAGACGGGCGTTTCAATAAAAGATTTATTGAACAGTCTTGTTTCTGGTGTAAGTAAAATGTGCTGTTACGATCACAAGACAGTATGCGAGATAAATAATGTACAGTGTAAGCAGTAGAAATAAATAATACTGCGATAGCATTATCTTTTAGTACATATGCCTTTACATAAATAACACAGACTAAAAATGCGAGTACTCATACGATGCGTTTCTAATCTAGTTCTACCCCAATGTACCTAACCTAACCTAGGTGTAGGGAGAGGTATGAAGTAGGTGAAGTATTCCTTACTATGGTATACTAAGAGTATGTTAAGCCTAGTATGCCAAGAGTCCCTCTAGGTTCTTGTCAGCTCCATACCTGAAGAATGAGAGAGGTAGGAATCTCTTTGCCAGACTCGAACTCCAACACCCCGCAAGGCAAGTCAGATCACTGGAAGCTGGACTCTCTGCGTGCAGGGATGACAGCGTCTTCTCAGTGCGTCAGGCCGGGAAACGGGCTCCTCTGAAGTCGAGGTCTCCTCTGATTTACAGGGGCTAGGGAAGGTATATTTATACCTGAGAAGTACCTAAGAATGTTAGTATTGATGTGAGTCGGACAGCGGAAGACGTCATGAATGAACCCCTAAGGAATAATGGTTCATGCATAATATATGAGTCCTTGAAGAAATCAATAGTCCTGGGCTAGGGAAACTCCCGCAGCCTAAGGGTCTGTTCTTCATGAACTCATTGTGACGTTAGGGTGGACGGATGTCAGAGACCATGCCTGTATTTGGAGTGCACGGTTTAATGCCTAAATAAGGGCTGGGATTTTATGCCTATATAAGGGCAGGGCGAATTGTGCCTATATATGGACATGATACTGGAAAGCCCGTTTATGGACACCCTAAGAGGAATACAACAATGGGTCAGTGGAAGGTGTGATCCTCTCCCCTACACTGACCCCAGAGCAGCAGAGCGACTGTCACCAGTTGTTGGGACAGTTTGCCCCACTGTTCTCTCTGACCCCGGGTGTTACTCACTGGTGTACCCATGACATGGACACTGGTGACAGCCCTCCTGTAAAACACAAGGTTTACAGGTTGACTGGCTGGGTCAGAGCAAGCATCAAAGAGGACATCTCTAAGATGTTGGCGTTAGGGGTGATGGAGCCCTCCAACAGTCCTTGGGCCAGCCCAGTGGTCTTGGTCCCAAAGGCTGCTGCACCCGGTGCCACTCCAGAACTGCAGTTTTGTGTGGTCTACCGTGGGCTCAATGCCGTCACCAGGACTGACGCAGACCCCATCCCTAGAGCTGATGAGCTCATTGATTGGTTGGGAGCTGCCAAGTTCCTCAGCACGTTTGATTTAACGTCTGGGTACTGGCAGATTGCCTTAACCAATGGGGCCACGGAGAGGTCAGCATTCTCAACCCCAGAAGGACATTACCAGTTCTGGGTGATGCCCTTTGGGTTGAAGAATGCCCCTGCCACCTTTCAGAGGTTGGTCAACCAGGTGTTGGCTGGACTGGAGGATTTCATTGCAGCATACCTGGATGACATTGCAGTGTTCAGTTCCAGCTGGGAAGAACACTTGCAGCACCTTGGGGAAGTGTTGAGGGCTCTGCAGAGGGCAGGCCTCACGATCAAGGCCAGTAAGTGCCAGATCGGGAAGGGTTCTGTGGTGTACTTGGGACACCAGGTAGGATGCCGCCAGGTGGCGCCCCCACAGCCCAAGATTGACACCATTCTGGCTTGGGAACCTCCCAGGACCCAGACACAGGTGAGAGCCTTTTTAGGTCTCACCGGCTACTACAGGAGATTTGTTAAGGGCTACGGCACCATTGTTGCCCCCTTAACAGAGCTGACTTCCAGGAAGCAGCCCAAGAAGGTGATCTGGACTGAATCCTGACAGAAAGCTTTTGATGCCCTGAAGGCCTCCATGTGCACGGCGCCCGTGCTCAATGCACCCGACTTCTCCAAGGAATTTGTCGTGCAGACCGACGCCTAAGAGCATGGTGTGGGAGCGGTGCTCTCACAACTGAACGAAGAGGGCCTAGACAAGCCTGTAGTCTTCCTTAGAAGGAGACGACTCCCCAGGGAACAGAGGTGGAGTGCCATAGAAAGAGAACCTTTCGCTGTGGTCTGGGCACTGAAGAAGCTAAGACCCTACCTGTTTGGGTTTAACTCCCGAGTTCAGACAGACCACAGGCCCCTCAGATGGTTGATGCAAATGAGGGGTGAGAACCCAAAACTGTTGAGGTGGTCCATCTCCCTACAGGGAATGGACTTTATGGTGGAACACCGTCCTGGCACAGAACACGCCAACGCAGATGGTCTGTCCAGGTTCTTCCGCCTTAGTGAAGAGAACTCCCAGGATGTTGGGTAGTTCTCCCTACTTTCAGCTGGAGGGGACATGTGTTAGACTTGGCATCTTTTGTCGTGTTTCCCCTGTCTTTTTGTTTTCTAACCTCCCGGTTTTTACTCTGTTTTTGCTGGTTTATTGACTCTGTACACTTTCTCACTGCTGTTCAGTGTTAATGTGCAAGTGCTCCTGTTGTAAATTGTTATTATGGATTGGTGTTTCCATGATTGGCTGATTTGATTTACTAGTCAGTCCCTAGTACAGGGCACCATGTGTGCCCAGGGACTGTAAATCAAATGCTGCTCTTTCCTCGACTCAAGACCCAAACCAGAACAAGTGCCAACTGATTTCATCATCAAGTTGGCGAAAATCTGTCTGAAGCGAAATTATTTCAAGTTTGGTGAAGACTTTTATTACCAAGTTAAAGGAACTGCGAAGGGGTGTCCGTTCGCTCCAGAATTTGCCGTACTATACATGGCCAAATATGAAGAAAGATTTGTCTTTAATAATAACCCATTTGAACATCAAATATCAGGGTGGGTAAGATATATCGACGATATATTCTTTATGTGGACTGGCACAGAGGAGACACTCATACAATTCTACAGGTGGCTCAATGATCGGACACCAGATATTAAATTCAATGTCCACCATAATGACAATCATATCACATTCTTGGATGTAGAGGTATAGGCATCGGAAGGACGACTTAAAACAACACTTTACACTAAGCCAACGGACAGAAATAAGGCCCTACACTACAACAGCCATCACCCTCGGAGTTTAAGTGATAATCTCCCGTACGGCCAGCTTTTAAGGATCCGTAGAAATTGCACAGAGAATGACGAGTTTCAACTTCATGCCAACAACCTGATCTCCAAACTTAAAGATCGTGGCTACCCCAAACGACTCTTAAAAAGATCAATGTAAAGAGCTTGGTAGACACCATGGGAAGAATTATTAACCAAAAAAACAAAATCACAATTGGAGCAACTGGTGTGTGTATCCACGTTCTGTACAAAATCGAATCAATTCAAAAAAATCATCAACCAAAACTGGCATTTGATTTCCAACTGGGACAATTCTTTTAAGAAACCATTGTTTGCCTTCAGAAAAGAGAAAAGCTTGGGAAATCAACTAGTACGTGCTTCCCTTGCGAAACCATCATTTAAGATGGACATGCGCCAGTACCTGAATTTACCTCCAATCCAAGGACATCATAAATGTGGGACGTGTCTGCTGCAGCCAGACAATTGAAGGCAATTTGTTATCTCATGAGTCGCAGAACTGGAAACATAATACATTTACAAATTGTGAAACAAAAAATGTCATGTACGGAATAATCTGCCCATGTAACAAACTCTACATTGGGAAAACTAACCAAGAGATACGCCAGCGCATTTCTCAACACAAATCGCGGATCCGGAAACATATAATTACAGCACCTCTGGTGACACATTGGTTGGAAAGTAACCACACAGAAACTGATCTAAAGTGGACAGTGATTTCGTCTATTCAACCGAACGACAGAGGAGGTGACTTGGACCGGAAATTGAGCCAGCAAGAGGTGTTCCTGATTGTCAAATTCAACTCTGTAAACAATGGCCTCAATGAACTGACAGAGTTACAAAACTTATGAGCACCACTCACCTCTACTGCTAGATATGATTCTTTTACCTGACCTCAAGTATGGAGGCCATCTAGCTTGACCACATTCTAGTGTGAGATCTTCTCTGTGAGTAGACCGGTATAGACTCACTATAGAAACATTGAAGACCTGATAGAGCCCTAGCGAAAAGCTGTTTTTTATTACAAGATGTTTGCATTCTTTCTCCTAGCTCCTTCAGAATAACTGACTGTGGCTCACATTTGAGTAACTATAAGAATTCCGCAGACAGGTGCACGCTTTACAAGGACAGCTTATAGCTCTTACAATATGACATGTTTGAGGCACTGTTCCTCGATGGACCTCAATTTATTCTGCATACTCAGTGCTTTCTTTTTCACTTTTACCAGATACAATGTAGCCTGGCTTATCTAATTTGATGTCCTGCCCAAACTGAGACACAAAGTATAAGCATTTTTGTGCACATACACTCAGGAAGACGAAGGCCACATAAAAACAATAATTGTCACACTTTATGTATTCGGTACGGTCCCAGTCGCATTGACTTATGGTAATTGATAGCAAAACTTTGAAATAAGCTTTGGATACATAAGCGAGAAGTACTCCAGAATATCATTATAGTTGTTCCTTGCCCCAACTAAGCATGACAACTGGAAAGAGTTTTTAGGCTGCCGAGTCCTGTCCCAATTGCAGTTGAGTGCAAAACTATGCATAAAGTACTGGACCCAATAGCTAGAAGTAATCCTTAATACCAATAAAGTTGCTCCATGTTTGAAGAAAAAAACCACGTAAACCGGAAATAGTTTTAAACAAGCCGCCGATCAACTGGCTGTCACTCGCGACCTGGATCACCTCGGAGTAAGACCGCTGCGTGCGAACACAGTGGATACAAGTAAGTGGCTCTTACTAAACTCGTAACTTTGCCGCTTGGCATTCATGTGCTACATCGGTTGTGGTAGCCGAACATGATATTCCGATATCCCCTTTAATGGCGTGCTCAAAGTGAACAGAGCTTCTTTGAGACACCTAAAGGAGTCTGCTTGAATTTGTAAGGATTATTTCTATGTACTTGGCAACAGATTATCCACAATTATGAAACAGCATGTCTTCGTATAATGCGAGACAATGCAGCTTCAATACTTTACACATGGAAGCCCGGACGCATGAGTAAAGCCAAAAGCGTCAGGTCCAAATGCACGTGTTAGGAAATGTGTATTACCATTGAGCAAATATTTAATTCCTTCGAGATTGAGCTAGCCAATGTCTAAAATTTCCCGCAATCATTTTCGTGCATAATTATACACACAGAGGTCTCCTTAATAGAGACACTGGTTTTCTAAAAAAAGCGAGTTGGTCAACCCAGGAGTAAATGGGAAAGCATTTGGCTTACCAAACAGAGAGCCGATGCCTAAAATTTCCCGAAATCATTCTTGTGCTTTTTTAGATACACAGAGGTCTCCCTAATAGAGACACTAGTTCTTTAAAAATAAGTTAGTTGGTCGATACAGGAGTAAATGGTAAAGTGTTTGTCTGACACTCTAATCTTCTGGTTTACTCAACAGAGAGAAGGTGGTGATAAAAATCTGAACAAAAAAAGGCGAGCCTGAGGTCGCATGTTCCACTATACAATTAAGCACTCATTCAGCCAACACATTTTATCGTTCTCACTTAGGTCGACATGACGTGGTAGTCAAAACAGTTTATTTTGGACGTTGTTTTATAGTGGTGCCCTCGGTGGCAAGTGTCACCGAATGGTGAACAAGTGGATAAAAACAAGGAGATTGAAGCCTGGTTTAAAGAGACAGAGGTAAATGAATTGGGATGAATGGGGTCCAAGTGGATAACTCATGAATGTGATCATCATTTTTTGAAACTACAGTAATTTTCTTTTCTCTAAATTTTCAGCTCTTTATTTGTTCTGTGTCCTGAGGAGAACCCGGCAAGTAATCTAAGTGGGTTCGAAACGTGTCGACTGTTTTATTGTTGACCAAATAGGTGTTGATGTGTATGAAATACCACTCGTGCTCTCCAAACATCTGTGCTTTTTAATTGCAATATACACGAAGTGAGCAGAGTTGGGTCACCATTTGGCCATTGCCTCTGAAATAAACTGTAAAACGATCAATGTAGACAATTTCCAGAGGCACTGTGGGTTTATGAAACTGTGGATAGAAAAAATTATACAGAACCAGAGCGAAAAATGTGTTTTATATGTCTGTAATGTTATGTGATTTGTTTGTATATTGATAATATTTTGTGTTACTTAATGACTTATGTTATTGTGTTCTTAGTGTATGTTTAATATGTAAAAAGAATCTCTTTCTAAAAAACAATTCATAAAGAACAAAATTAACTAAAAATGATCAAAATAAAAAAACTTTTTTCAGATCAGATTGATTAGGTCTTTTGATCTTGGGACGAAAGGATGAATGAATGATTATCAGTACTGGCATTCTCAGTGGTGTTTGCTAGTGGGCTTGCAGCACGGATTGTGCCACCCACACACGCAGTCTGTAAATGTAACTCTGGCCTGCCATTGCAGAGTATGTGTGCAGTCTGTTACTGCAACGTCGACTAGGCAAGTGTACCCACTTGCCAGGCCCTAACCTTCCCTTTCTTACATATCAGTCACCCCTAAGGTAGGCCCAAGGTAACCCTGTGGGCAGGGTGCAGTGTATGTGAAAGCTAGGACATGCCCTGGTGTGTGTGGCATGTCCAGATAGTGAATTACTGCCAATTTTGTTTTTCACTATTGCAAGGCTACCTGTCCCCATAGGACAGAATGGGGAGTTGGTTTAGAACATCTTATAAACATAAACTACCCCTGGGAACAAGGTAGAAAAATAAAGTTTAGAATGACTGAACTCAGAATCTAAATATGCATCTTTTAGTGAAGGTGATTTTTACATTCTGTGTTTGAAAATACCACTTTTAGAAAGTAGGTATTTTCTTGCTTAGCCATCCAGTGTGCCTCTGCTGGGTTTATGGATTGACTGTCTGGCTTTGGGATGACAGGGGCTGGGGAGGAGAAGGCTCCAGAGAGTCTAGATGGGTCAGGGATGGCTGAATAGACCTGGGCTGTATTTAGAGTAGGGGAGGAGATTTCTTTTCACCTGAATGGGCCTGGTCTGCCTCTGACAATGCTGTCTCCACCTCCTGCCGGGATGCTGAGCCAGAGAGGACAGAACTGGTTCTGGCTGGGCACAGACACTCTCTGCCCCCAGAGAACAAAGGATTTTGGGCTATAAAAAGTGGGGCCCAAACCCCTAAACTTTAGAACTCTTTTGGAACCAAGAAGACTGCCAAGAAGAAGAGCTGGGGAAGCTGGGAGGAGAGAGTACCACTTTGCTGTGTGCTTTGCTGTGTGGGCCTGCAGTGGCTGCTTCTGTCTTGGGCAGTGAAAGGACTGGACTGAACTTGCTGCAATTTCTTTTTGTGAGTTTCTACAAGGGCTTGAGGTAGAGCTTGCCCCCTGTTCAAGAAGTTTCAGGAACAGCAAAGACTTCAAGTTCTTCTGCCATCAGCACTGGAGACTGTGTGTTTTGTGCTGCAACAGAAGAAAAAGCAACCCAACGCCGTCTACGACGCCGCTGCCAACTCTGTGTCCTGAAGGCACCGCAGAGGGCACTGCCACAATGCTGCACTGCAACCCTGGTCTCGCCGCCGACGCCACCTCACGCCACCCCCGAGCCACTGCTTGCACCACAATCTGTGGGCACTGCACTCCGCACCGCCTCGCTTCGCGTCGTCGCCCTGGTATCCCCGATGACGCCACTCCACGCTGACATCAATGCCGCTGCTTGCACCGTGGTTCGAGGGCACCGCCAGTAAGTTACATGATGCACTGTCCTCATCCCGCACCGCAGTCTTGGCCTACCGACGCCATCGACTCCAGTTCGTCAGCCAATGACAGCGCTTCAGCAACGACGACGCTGCAGCTTGCACCGTGACCTGCCGGCACCGCGACGAGCACCGCACCACTTCGCACCGCAGCCCTGGTCTCACCGATGCTGCTGGACGACCGTCAATGAGCCGCTGCCTGCACTGCGACCTGAGGGCACCGCACGCCGCACCGCTGCACTTTGCACCGCAGCCCCGATGCCTGCTGATGCTGGCGCTCCCGACATCAACCGCGCGGAGTTTGATTTGCAAAGCGTGTGACTGCAAGGGCCCGACGACTCCTGCACCGACCTCTGGAACCAACGCCTGCGGATGCTGTGCTTTTGGGGCTCATCGAGAGGTTGTCGACGTCCTGCATTTCTAAAGGGACTGTTTTGCGGATCTTCCCGACACCGTAGCTGGCCCGTGACGCCGCGGTCAGGCAGAACTGTTCGGATTTGTTGTTCACGACGCAGTGATAGCCCCAGAGGGAGCTATCGACTTCAAGGAACTATATTTCAAGTCTATTTTGATGACTGAAGATTTCTAAGTACTGTATTGTGGATTTTTATCGTTTTGGTCTTGTTTTGAGTAAATATATAAATATTGGATATTTTTCTAAACTGGTGTGGTGTCCTTTTGTAGTGCTTTCACTGTGTTACTGTTGGGTATGTGCAAATGCTTTACACACTGCCTCTAAGATAAGCCTGACTGCTCGTGCCAAGCTACCAAGGGGGTGAGCAGGGGTTATTTTAGGAGTATAACTCCCTTATCCTGACTAGAAGGAAGGGTCCCTACTTGGACAAAGGTGCAAACCCTTGCCAACTAGAGACCCCCATTTCTAACAATGACTAAAATCTCACATGCTGGCAACTCACCCACCCACTTGCGTACCTTGGAGGAGCGGAGCCGAGCAGCGGAAGTCAGCAGAAGCAGAGCAGTGCAGCAGAGGAGCAGAGAAAAGCAGCGGAGCAGCATTCATGGACTAGTACCACACTGATTTGGACCGTCCTGAGCTCTGGAGTTTGGGGGGGCGGGGGCTTGGTGGACTGCCTGCAGTAAGTTTACCGGCTTACTGCCCCAAACGCAATGTGGTTTAGCCACTTCACACCATACGCCTGGTGCCCCATAAGCCCTAAACGTCTCCATAAGCCTAATCACTCATCAGCCTGCAGCAGCCACCCCGCGCCGGGTATGTTGCTACAGTTAGCACTCGCACTCTAACCCGTGAAAAACATTCAAAGGACGTACAACCTTCGACCTGCCCTGTCCTCTTTGCCCTGGTTGCCTCCCAGGGGCTGAGGGACCGGCACCCCTGAGTAGACACCAGCAGATGCCAGACAACACTCACTGAGGCAAACCTTGTGCACATCTGTGGCACATTTGCAGTGGCTGGGGTACGTTGTGCGCTGGGGGAGTTTAGCGCTCCCCTAAGGGTTAAGCCAGCAAACCACATAGGCGGCCTGGCTAGGTCCGTGGTGCGGCTTGCACTCTGCTTCATATTTCCCTACACCCAGGCAAAGTTTTGTCTAAAGGCCTAATACCAGGATGGTTCAATGCTCAGGGGAAGTTCGAACTCACAATACCTGGTCTAAAATCACGGCATTCAGGGCATATTGGGCGGCATTAAGATAACCAGAAAGCGTCATACTTTTACACTTGTGGAATCAGTTGTGGATAATTGTAGACAACCAGCCCTAAGCTCTAAGCCAATCTCAGCAAATCACAGACCTCGGGAGCAGCAAGCTCCTGCCTAGTTCCTATCCATTATCAATTATCAGCCGTGCAGTGTGCTCGTTTCCCCCCCACCAAAACCCAACACGTATATTTATTTATTTACTACAGGGTGAGGGAAAGGTAGTGCTGGAAATACAACATGAATTGAAAATGAGGAAGAGCAGGCCAGTTGACATGACTGAGCTGTGCAGAGACCAGACTGAAGTCACTAAAGCATTGCACCACTCAAACTGCTCCAACTACTCATTCCTAGCAGCTTTACTTTGCTCTACTTTGCCAATTCTACCTACTTCACCAGGTCCCTTTCAAGAACCTTGCAGCACGTGATTTAAAAAACAAAACACGGCCAGGAAACAATGATGTTGAGCAAAGAAAGGGGTCTAATAATCACAAGCAAAAAGAAAAAAAGCTGCAACAACACCTGGACCTTGGCTCCTGAGGGCCTCCACATGCCTGTCGAGCCCCTTGTTGAATCAAAGACGTTATCAAGCGGCACAGGAAAAAGGGGAACAGACAGCTATGGAAGGGACAACCCTGAGGTCAGCGCCCTGCACCCGCCAACCAAAAATCCACACCAAATTCACTTTCTTAAAGGACCCTGCAGGAGGCATCTGCTCCAGTAATGAAGGGATTACGGGAGACCTATGGCCTCTACAACCCAAAGTTACCATTCTCTCTTCAGAGGTGAATATGAGTTCTGCAATTTTGTCCAGTAGTGCAGGGATTATGGATCTTCGATCACTTTCACAACCCGAAATTTTTACTCTCTCCCCAGAGGTGAACTTGAGCCCTGCATCTTTGTCCACCATTGAAGCCTTAACTGAGCTCATCGAAACATCGGAAGCAATGGTACCTAAGGAAGCACTGACTGCAGACGAGAGAAGAATGAAGAGGCAGATGGCCTCCAACAGCGTCGCAAGAGTAGCTACTGAGGCAGACAACCCTCAGCCCCAGATCTCCCCCGGGACCAATTCCCCTCTTCCAGTACCTCCAATTCCATCAAATTTCCCAGATACGTCACAACGGATTTCATACCATCTGGAGGAAGCCCTTTTCAGACAACAGACCTCACAAGCAGATGATCTTCAACGGCATCACAGGCATCACCTGGGAATCAAGTCACAAAGGGGGGGACTTGAGGAGATTTAAGGACCAGCGGGGGCAAACTCCCCAATCTATTAACCAAACACACAAAGAGCCCACGGGTCCGGAGTAGGGAGGGCGGGTATGTGGATGGACACAACTATGCTGAAAAAAAAAGAGGATGGGAGGGGGGAATTTCCTTTTAAGGACGGTTTCCCTCACACACCAGAGGTGTCATGCTTCGTCATAGGGATAACTCCTCGCGTCACAAGCCTAGTCGTGATGCGGGCTACAACCCCCTCGCTGCGAGGGAGGAGCTCAGGGATGTTTTCAAGAGGGTATTCATAAAACCCAATGAGAGCGTGATGTGTGGTGTTGGGAGTGCAGTGCTCAAAATAGTGATTTAAAACTAGCTACGAGGTTCGCCAGACAAAATTTATTATTGCTACCAGGTGCTAGGATTAAAAATAGATAGTGTATAGTCTAACTGCCGTCATTAGAGGCAGCTGCACTAGGACGTGATCGACATGTTTCAGCCTCTTGACCTAGATTAGTGGCACGGCTTTCATCAGGATCTCTTACAAGCTACTGCTAAACGTGAATGAACGCAAAACTGTGAAAAACAAGAAGACAAAAGAAAACGTCGGTGTGTAATACTAAACCAGTGATCTGGCAGATCAGCAGATTCACCTGTAAAACCTGTGGTGAGACAAAAAGCAACAATCCGCACAATTTATAATGATATGATAAGGTAAAGCATAGTTGTACCACATACTTGCACAGTGAAAAAAATAATGGTATATACATCATACGTGATTGTACAGCAGAACTAGTGTGACAATGTTTCAGTGATTACTTAGTTCTGCAAAACTCACCTGCAACAGTCAGGTGTTACACCTCGTCTGTCCTGGGCTAAGAGTCTTAGGTACATACGCAATCCAACCTAATGGGTAGAGGTGGTGGCGTTAGAGTGTGAAAGGATATCCGATCGGTTGTAGCGGGGACGAGCATACAGTGGCTGAGCAATCAAGCAATTTAAAAGCAGTTAAAAGCATACTCAAAACTAGAATGCCAGGGGTTCAAAGACACTCCGAGCGCATGACAGGGCCGCTAGAATGCCAGGGGGTTCTGCCCTCGGCTCGGGAGCTGTGCTATAGGACAAAACTTAGGAGGAGTCTAAACAGAGTTAAAGCCACAGTACAGGCCATGTGTTTGAACACGTGCCTGGTCTCAGTTAGATGAAAGAAGCCACACCCCTGCAAGCAAGAGAAATGTCAAAACAGTAAGGATGGCAAAAAAATATATAAAATGAGGAAAAGTCTACTCTTATCACTGTCCGTGGCAGTGAATATGGATGGTAACACCAGGCTGAACGAACCTGGGCCATAGCGCCAAAACAGTCACCATAGCAAGTTCTGAAACTTGCAAAAACCGGTGGGAATATGTAATAAGGAAACTCCGGGCCGCCAAAGGAATATTGTAAAGCCCCCACGGCTAAGAGAACGCCAGGCCCGGCATGGCAACTATTAATGAGCCGGACCCGACCCGGCACAGGCGCATGAATGGGGCAAAGCATTAGGTGTGGGCGGAGACAATTACTAATGCGACCGCGCTCGAACCCCTAATAGGGGGTCTATGTGGCATAATCATTAAACCTCTAATGGATGCTAAACCGCTAACGTGGCAAAAAAGGATCTGCCAAACGTAAAACGGAGTGCAAACACGGCACGTCTTGGGCGCGTGTCCATAAACACAAGGGTGTCAGCATCAAATTGATGGTTGCACCTCGTGTGTGGAGCACCTCTGGTGTTAACAAATCTAAGGCACCTGTGGATCCCTGGGAGGTGAATGGAAACCCAGCGAGGCGGAGACGAAAAGCGAGAGTGCTCGCATTCGCAAGAGTACACATTTCACCGCAATTAACTCTGAAATATGCAAATGCCACTAATGTGGCAAACAGATATGAGCCAACTTACCACTCTGCTGGAGTGTGGAAGCCTGGGCATATGTCCGTCGGACAGGGAGGAAGCCTGCTGGCGGATATATCCTATTTAGATAGTCAGCAGAGCTCTGACCTCAGAACTGCTTCCCGAGGGCAGCGCCAGGCATAATGGGAGAAGTAGTTCTCAATAAGTCGGAAAACGAAAGTTGACTCTCAGACTGTGAGATGAGAATGCAGTTTCAAGAGAAATGTCTCTTTGATGGGAAAAGTCTAAAACAAAAGTAAAAATAAAAATAAAAATTACAGCGGCACAGTGGCTTACTCAGAAGTGTTAACAAGGAAATAAAATGCCCGAAAAATTGTCAAGATGGTACAGCGCAGGCATGTCTCCATCGTAAGGCACCCTTATAGTAAGACAAGGGGTTGGCTTGGCTTAAGCACTAACAAGTAGTGCACCCAGAGTGACTTTGTGTATGGTCAATCATATCGGTATGTAGTGTTAGAAAGGTGGTCGCCCAACTCGATGTAGAGCCAGAGGTACAGCATAAGTGACTTGGTGGTAGTCAGTGTCAGCAGTAAATGTGGCGCAAAGAGCGTCCAAGGAAATGCAGAATATCAAAGAAACTGGATGAACTAAGTGAGTGACAACCATGGTATGTCGTCATTCAGCCCTTGTTTGGATGTACCCAGTCTAAACACCCATCTTTGTTCGAGTCGCAACAGTTTGTTTGTCAGGTTAGGTGTGGTCGCATTCAGGTTAGGTTTGTCAAGAACTGTCCAGCTGAGTGCATCTGCCTGGTGACTCATTTCTAAGAAATGTTTGGTTAATTTAGTAATTTGTTTGGCACATCTGATTGTGCTCTTATGTTCAAGGATCCGTGTTCGTACTTTCCGTGTGGTCATCCCCACAAACCTAACGACACAGGGGCAGGTGATCATGTAAATCACCCTTTCACTATTGCAATTAGTGTGGTGTCTGAGTTCCCAAGGTTTGTTTGTGCCGATGTCTATGGTTTTAGTTACTGTAGTTTGTGCGCAAGCCATGCATGACCCGCACGGAAAATGTCCTTGGACAGGTGGAAGGTCCCATAAGGTGCTCTGTCTCAGAGGTGCCACCGGAGGTGGTCGAGTATTCACAAGACTGTCTCTTAAATTGCGCCTACGTCAGCTGCCCTTATTCAAGATATTCCGGTTGCGATTAATGGAAAGAAATCCATTAATCGCAACTGGAATATCTTGAATAAGGGCACGCTGCCTGCTGAGACAGAACACCTTATGGGACCTTCCACCTGTCCAAGGACATTTTCCGTGTTGGTCGTGCGCGGCTTGCGCACAAGCTACAGTAACCAAAACCATAGACATCGGCACAAACAAACCTTGGGAACTCAGACACCACACTAATTGCAATAGTAAAAGGGTGATTTACATGATCACCTGCCCCTGTGGCCTTAGGTTTGTGGGGATGACCACACAGAACGTACGAACACGGATCCTTGAACATAAGAGCACAATCAGATGTGCCAAACAAATTACTAAATTAACCAAACATTTCTTAGAAATGAGTCACCAGGCAGATACACTCAGCTGAACAGTTCTTGACAAACCTAACCTGAATGCGACAACACCCAACCTGACAAACAAACTGTGGCGAATCGAACAAAGATGGCTGTTTAGACTGGGTACATCCAAACATGGGCTAAATGACGACATACCATGGTTGTCACTCACTTAGTTCGCCCAGTTTCTTTGATATTCTGCATTTCCTTGGACGCTCTTTGCGCCACATTTACTGCTGACACTGACTACCACCGAGCCACTTATGCTGTACCTCTGGCTCTACATCACCTTGGGCGACCGCCTTTCTAACACTACATACCGATATGATTGACCATACACGGAGTCACTCAGGGTGTACTACTTGTTAGTGCTTAACCCAAGCCAACCCCTTGTCTTACAGTAAGGGTGCCTTATGATGGAGACATGCCTGCGCTGTACCATCTTGACAATTTTTCTGGCATTTTATTTCCTTTTTAACACTTCTGAGTAAGCCAATGTAATTTTCATTTTTATTTGTACTTTTGTTTTAGACTTTTCCCATCAAAGAGACATTTCTCTACTGCATTCTCATCTCACAGTCTGAGAGTCCACTTTTGTTTTCCGACTTATTGAGAACTACTTCTCCCATCATGCCTGGTGCTGCCCTCGGGAAGCAGGTCTAAGGTCAGAGCTCTGCTGACTATCTAATTCAGATATGCGCCAGCAGGCTTCCTACCTGTCCGACGGACATATGCCCAGGCTTCTACGCTCCAGCAGAGCGGTAAGTTGGCTCATATCTGTTTGCCACGTTAGTGGCATTTGCATATTTCAGAGTTAATCGTGGTGAATTGTGTACTCTTGCGATTGCGAGCACTCTCGCTTTTCGTCTCCACCTCGCTGGGTTTCCATTCACCTCCCAGGGATCCACAGGTGCCTTAGATTTGTTAACACCAGAGGCGCTCCACACACGAGGTTGCAACCATCAATTTGATGCTGAAACCCGTGTGTTTATGGACACGCACCCAGGACGCCCCGTGTTTGCACTCCGTTTTACATTTGGCAGATCTTTTTTTACCACGTTGGTGGTTTAGCATCAGTTAGAGGTTTAATGATTATGCCACATAGACCCCCTATTACGGGTTTGAGCGGGGTCGCATTAGTAATTGTCTCCGCCCACACCTAATTCTTTGCCCCAGTCACGCGCCTGTGCCAGGTCGGGTCCGGCTCATTAATAGTTGCCATGCCGGGCCTGGCGTTCTCTTAGCCATGGGGGCTTCACAATATTCCTTTGATGGCCCGGAGTTTCCTTATTAGATATTCCCAACGGTTTTTGTAGGTTTCAGAACTTGCTATGGTGACTGCTTTGGCGCTATGGCCCAGGTTAGTTCAGCCTGGTGTTACCATCCATTTTCACTGCCATGGACAGTGATAAGAGTAGACTTTTCCTAATTTTATATATTTTTTTGGCATCCTTACTGTTTTGACATTTCTCTTGCTTGCAGAGGTGTGGCTCCTTTCATCTAACTGAGACCAGGCACGTGTTCATACACATGGCCTGTACTGTGGCTTTAACTCTGTTTAGACTTCTCCTACGTTTTGTCCTATGGCACAGCTCACATCATATGTTGGGCCTACTCAGGTACACAACACCCCTAGCCGAGGGCTGAACCCCCTGGCATTCTAGCAGCCCTGTCATGCGCTCGGAGTGTCTTTGAACCCCCTGGCATTCTAGTTTTGAGTCTGCTTTTAACTGCTTTTAAATTGCTTGATTGCTCAGCCACTGTATGCTCGTCCCCGCTACAACTGAGTGGATATACTTTCACACTCTAATGCCACCATCTCTTCCCATTAGGTTGGATTGGCGTATGTACCTAAGGCTCTTAGCCCAGGACAGACGAGGTGTAACACCTGACTGTTGCAGGTGAGTTTTGCAGAACTAAGTAATCACTGAAACATTGTCACACTAGTCCTGCTGTACAATCACGTACGATGTATATACCATTATTTTTTTCGCTGTGCAAGTATGTGGTACAACTATGCTTTACCTTATCATATCATTCTAAATTGTGCGTTTTTGCTTTTTGTCTCACCACAGGTTTTACCGGTGAATCTGCTGAACTGCCGGATCACTGGTTTAGTATTACACACCGACGTTTTCTTTTGTCTTCTTGTTTTTCACAGTTTTGCTTTCATTCACGTTAACAGTAGCTTGTAAGAGATCCTGATGAAAGCTGTGACACTAATCTAGGTCAAGAGGCTGAAACATGTTGATCACTTCCTAGTGCAGCTGCCTCTAATGATGGCAGTTACACTATACACTATCTGTTTTTAATCCTAGCACTTGGTAGCAATAATACATTTTGTCTGGCAAACCTCGTAGCTAGTTTTAAATCACTATTTTGAGCACTGCACTCCCAACACCACACATCACGCTCTCATTGGGTTTTATGAATACCCTTTTGAAAACATCCCTGAGCTCCTCCCTCGCAGCGAGGGGGTTGTAGCCCGCTTCACGACTAGGCTCGTGACGCGAGGAGGTATCCCTATGATGAAGCATGACACCTCTGGTGTGTGAGGAAAACCGTTCTTAAAAGGGAATTCCCCCCTCCCATCCTCTTTTTCTTTCAGCATAGTTGTGTCCATCCACATACCCACCCTCCCTACTCCAGACCCGTGGGCTCTTTGTGTGTTTGATCACCTGGGAATGGTCAAGCAGAGAGCACCAACAACAAACAGAGGCCGAATCAGCCCTGTCAGTCACCAAGAGCCTCTGCATCTCCCCTCCCAAACTATGACCACGAGGAGCCCTGCCTAGACAGCAAAATCCCTGCTCTCCAAGCAAAGGAAGATCATCATTGTTTCAACTGCGACATCTACCTCGCAACCCTGGAGTGGGAGGACTTAGCTGCCTCATGCACACAGAACTCTTCCCCAGGTGGCAGATGTATAGCTCACACAAGAAACTCCAAACAGGAGCAAGAACAACAAACAGAGTCCATCTGGCCCTCACACTCAAGCACCAGGCAACTCTCTGTGAACACCATACAGTACCAGTCTGACAAAATGGACATTCAGTTCTCCCTTTTTAACTCCATTACCATGTACTTTTCTGGTATTGATGAGAAACTCACCAAGTTGAATGGCTTGATCAAGAGAGCGAAGTCCAATCTCCAGGTAGACAGGCAGACTGCTCCTTGACAAAACTATCCACACTCCCAAATATGCTGGGTGATCTCTTAATGGACTTGAAACAAACTGCCGGATCCAAAAATGATGCCCAGCCAGGCCCCACACCTTCCCACTGGGGGGACACAACTAGCGGCTCTGACCTCTCTCAATCGGCAACACAGAGGGGGAAAGAAGGGCTTAATCAAATTCAGACCTATCAAGACTCATGTGCACCCCTGAAGTCCTTTCTTCCCTTGCCCTCACCTCCCACGTTATCTAATTTGACAGATCCAAAAAGTAACCCTGAGTCAAACTCGCACAAAGCTGCTCTGGAAACAGCCGCACCGCAAACACCGCAATGGGATAACACCAAGGCCCGGCGGAAGCAAAGGAGGAAAGGTAGATACAGAAAGAATTATACTGCCAACTATTTTCGACTTGAATCTAAATCCCGAGCATTACCAGGAGATAAGCAGAGTGTCCAGACAGGATCACCAACTCCCACGCAAGACGCCTCATCACCAGCTCTATCACATACACACGCAGAGACACATGCAGAGGAGGGAGGGATCATCGATCCACCAAGTCTGATGCTGGGGCTCCTAAGCTAGGCTGCAACATCTCAGCTCCGGGCCATGGGACCCCTCAGACAGCACAGGAGGGCCCCACGGACGGACTAGCCCACCCGCCGTGTTCTGAGGCAACATCAAATGACAGTGTCAACCATGACGACAATCAGGTAACGAGAGGGCAAGGAACAATCGTTCAGCAAGTCAACATCACCCAAGCAGTTATGCATCACTTAGAGCCCAAGAACACAATACCTACAGAATCAATCTCCACATAAATTCTATATCAGCAGGAACACATCACACTACAAACCAGCATCCTCTTGGACACTGACCAGCAGGACACAAGTGTCACAATTTTCCTGCCTGAATACAAATCAAAGAGATTGGGACATTCTAAACAGGGGGAACATATTACACTTACTTGCAACAATCAAGGCCACAGAAAACCTACGCTCATCCAATCTTGTATCCATCGAATTTATTCGAATGAGCAGCTTCCAAAGAAACAGAAGCAACAAAAGCCAAATGGCAATCAACGGAGATAGCCAGAACGAACAGGCGATCTTCAAGAGCTGGGGGATAAGGCAACTATCGTTCTGCAGGCCTGATTTCCCAACGCCTTTGCTAGCCACACAGCATCCCAAGAGGAATCTCCAGTCCCCCCACAAAACCTATTCAGTGCTCAAGAGAGCACAGAGCTAATCTCTATCAAGCAAAACCAATTTGCAATTCCCAGGAACATACAAGTCAAAGAAGCTTCAGAACAGAATTGGAACTGGCTAGCGCACACAATAAACAGTACCAATATCACCACTTGACAAAGCCTCCAGTCAACATAACCCCGCTGGCCAGGCCAAGGTTATTTCACTTGTGCTCCTGGAACATTAATGGCCTGTCGAACAAACCATCAGATGCAAAATTCCTACACTATCTACAATCCTTTGATTTTATCCTCCTCCAGGACAGTTGGCTCGAACATCCCTTCCATCACGAACTACCACATCCTGGCTCGTAAAGAAGCCATATTCAGCCACCCTTGGGGCGGTTTAGCAATATTTGCACCAATAGCAACTACTGGCCGTGTAGAGGAGCTGAAAGTGAAGTCTACAGCATTAAGAAAAATAAATGCAATCAGAGCAACTTTTAGGAGTGCAGAACACGACAGGAAGGTTGTAATAATACATGCCCACCTGCACCCAAGGGACAAGGCAAAGTGCTCATCCTTGAAGATGAACAAGGATCTAACTTCATACTAAATGGAGACCTCAACTTCTACCTACTTGGAATTCCACCGGACAAAGACCTTGTAGCCACCCAAACATTGCAATGGGACACCCCACATCAGTGACATAACAACGCAGGCAAGCAAACCAAGATAGGAAACCAACTCCTGAGAGAGCTGCAGTACCTCAGCTAACGGACCCTGAATGGCTGCTTCCAAGATGATAGTCTACCAGCTGCAAGATTTCATTCATCGACGAGCAGCTCAACGCATGATTATACTTTTGCTATTCTGTCCTTGTTCCATATAATCTCCTCCTTCCACCTGGGCAAGAAAGACATGAGCAATCATCTCCTACAAGAAGTCACCTTTAAAAACACAGCCACTCCTCTTTGCAACCCAATTACTGCTCCTAACTTATGTGAGAAGTTGGCCTGGTATATGCTGTCCACTAATTAAAGTGGGCACCTTGCACCAGTCCAAACGACCCTTATTGATGATTAGGTCAAAGATAACCTTTATGAAAGCTATCCTAGTGGTAGCTATGGAGAGCAGCCTTCAGGCTTAATCTTGAAGGAATGTAAAGCAGCTTGTTTTACGAGAATATCACCTCCTGAATGACTAAATGAAAGGAGAACCACACAAGTGTTATATAAAAATATGTATTTATTACTAAAACACTCTCCACTAATCTCTACCCGAGATTAGAATATACAGTACACAATATTAAATCAATAGAACGACAGTAAATAGCACAATACACAGCGGGCTTCAGGGGGAGACCGAACCATGTACTAAGAAAGTGGTATAACAACCACGACTTCAATAGACACAGTGCCTAGAGCACGTAGAATCGCTGGGACCCCAAGGAACCACCCACAGGAGTGACACAGGGAGCCCACGGAGGACGGAGTGCAGTGTGGGAACACAGATGCGAGATCCGTACAACTCTATGGGAAAGTCGCGGTTGGATAATTACAGTTTAAGGACACTTCGGAGAGGACTTCAAGCAAACCCTTTGGAACATAGAAGGTTCTAAGGCCAGCACCCTTGTGAGTACCGAGGTACCCGTGTTACCTATCCCAGAGGAGCCGGGTGCATAGGGGTCAAGTGGTGTCGGAAACCCTCGTCGTTTTCAATGGCGTGATGCGAAGAAGTACTGCTGCAGGGAAGATGAAAAGTGTCCGGTGGAATCCAGGCCTGGATTCGGAGTAAGAAGAACCTGAAAGCAGAGGGGACAGAGTCTGGGTCACTTCACGTGACCAGGGGCTTGATAGACGAATGCCCACCGATGTCGGGTGCTTCAGGTGCGAAGATCAGATGCTTGACTCTGCAGCCACGGGGACCAGGAGACGTCGATGATGACCAACGTCCGGAGGTAAGCTGTCCCATGAAGGATGTCGAGTGCTGAGGGGTAAGTGTCCGGATTGAACACCAACAAGCCTTGGCAAAGGCAACCCACGCGGGCAAAGGAAACAAGTGATAGTATGGACCAGCAAGGTCCAGGAGACTCTCCAAGCTATGGGGAGTCAGGGCACGTCTGGAGCAACCAGGAGAGCCCAAGGAAAGTCAAAGTGACCCTCGCTAGGACCCACAGGCCAACGGACCAGGGATCACGAAGGGACCTTGAGCGAAATCACAAAGTACCAGCCCACGGAGCACTCATGGAGTGGAGGCTGGAGATCTTTGGTGGAAATGCTGCTCGTGGTTGGGACTACATGTAGTCCAAATCTCAGCCTCAGGGATTGCCAAAAAGCATATGCTGCTGCAAAAGTACACGGTGCATAGGGGTTCATGTTGCACGGT
This sequence comes from Calotriton arnoldi, assembly GCA_963921515.1. Classification (NCBI taxonomy): domain Eukaryota; kingdom Metazoa; phylum Chordata; class Amphibia; order Caudata; family Salamandridae; genus Calotriton; species Calotriton arnoldi. Next base: position 624,422 of record CAWUFW010010882.1, read on the forward strand.
CCCCACGAGGGATACTGGTCTCAGGATTGCTGAGAGAGCAGATCAACCTAAGGGATGCTCGAGAACCCACCTCCTGTGTTGCAGAAATCTTCGGAGTCCTCAGGAGCTCGGGAGATGCAAACCGGTCAGATGCGTTTAGGTGCCTGCTGCTGCAGGGGAGTAACTCCTTTACTCCAAGGGAGATTCTTCTGTCGTCCAGCGAAGTGTAGACCGTTGAAGTACTTGGTTTCTGCTTGCAGAGTTTAGTCCAGGTAAAATCTAAAGTCCTGTAGTCAGGTTTCCTACTTTATACCCAAGGAAGGGGTTGGACTAACTCTGGGGACCCACCTATGGGAGGGTCAGGACAGAGGGGTGGCTACACCCATGTCCTTTGTCCAGTTTTGTGCCAGAGCAGGAGCAATTGACTCCTGCAACCAGTTTGAGCTGGACTATGCACGGGGACACCAAATGTGTCCCCAGTGCAGACTTTCTGGCACTCTAAGAGTGCACCCACCCAGCCCCAAGACACTAAAGCCTGTCTGGGAGGTGGTCACACCTCCCTGTGACAGGAAACCTATTGTCAGGCCTTCCTCTGCACGAGCTTGGCTCAGCAGCAGGAGGGCAGACTCGTGTCTGTGGCTGGCAGCATCCATTTTGTGCTGCCCAGGTCGAGAAAGCTGGTACCGGGTAGACAGGTGCCCCATAGTAGTGGTACTACAAGGGAGTAATCATACCTCCCACACCAGTTACTGGTGTGGAGGTATGATTCCAAGGTGTTTGACACCAAACACGACATGTTTCTAAGCAGCCGTTTTAAAGTTAGCATTTACAGCAAGGTTATAATGCACTTAAGTATATATGGTTGGCTGCATCACAGACAACCCCGGGGAATAGATTCCGAAGGCTGCAGAGGGGCTCTGCTCATGCAGGAGCACCCTCTCACATAAAACCCAGCACCCGGCCTTCAGGATTTATAAGGCCTGCCATAGGGGTGACTGATAGGTTTATATGTGTAGTGATTTAGAATAGATATAGGTAACCTATATCTAAGTAAGGGGTGCATGTACCTCCTTACACAGGCTGCAGTAGCAGACCTGTGGTGTCATTTTGAATGGCCTCTCAGGGGTGGCATAATACATGCTTCAGCCCCTGGGAGGCCTCTGGGGTACCTATGCCCTGGGTATATGGTGTACCATATACTAAGGACTGATAATGGTACCCCAGAATCCAATCTGAAGTGTACCTAAAGTACATACACAACCAATTTAGGGAGAAAGCAGATAAACTGGGGTCCTGATTAGCAGGATCCCAGTCAGACTAGTCAAAAACCAGCAAAACACCAGGAAAAAAGTGGGGGTAACCATGCAGTCAGATTCCACCTTCCTACATAACCCCCCCCCCAAACGAAAGGAGATAAGGCTAACCTTGCCCAGTTGAGACTTTATTGACTAAGTGGCCATATAAGGAAGATCCTGCACTAGCATGGATACCCCCTGTCTTATGGTCCACTAAGGAGTCCCTACCCCTAAGGGTTTTGGTTTTTCTCCAAAATTGGGGATTACTACCTGTAGGGTGTTTTTGCAAAGAAAAAGGCTGGTGGGGTGCCTGAATGGAGAAGTGAGGCCCTACATAAGTTGGTCTCAGCTTCCTCAGAGCACTGGTCACCATGGAGGCCTTTCTTTCCATGACTGAGTTATATCTGGCCCTATGGGTCAACCTCTGGCTGCCTACAGCTGGGGGTTGAGTCCCTTTGGTTGGAACACTGGAGAGACATGGTAGGTTTGGAACCATTTGGTCCCAGGTTTGCCTTTGCCCACAGAGGCCATCTGGGGGATGTCACTACCTAAGGGTAAGAGGGATCCCTCAGTGTGTTGAGGAATCTTCACCTGACTAGTACTACTAGACTGGGTGTCCCTAAACTTTTGATGAGGTGGTTCCTCTGGACAGGGGGCCCTTAGGGGTTCACTGACCTCCCTGACCTCTGCAGCCCTAGGCTGATTGAGGTAGGGTAGAGAGGGGCAGGATACCTTCTCCAGACTGGGTACCACCTTGGGAGGGTCCCTTGCCATCAGGGGTGTTGCCAGGACAGGCCTGACCACCTCTGGGGCAGTTCCTCCACAAGGGGTAGGATCAGTTCTCTGAGGAAGCTGACCCGTACCTATAGTCTGGGGGGAAGAAGACTTTTCTTCAATCCCTTTGCTCTCTGGTGGAGTTAAGTGGGCCATTCTTTCCAGCTCCACTACTCCAAAATTTCCCTGGGGTTGGACTGAGGCCCTAAGGGTCCCACCAACTTTCTCAGGGAGGCCTAACATTCTTAAATGGGCCTGGTATTCAACTTCAGCCCAGGCTGAAATTTCTAGATCATTACCCAACAGGCAATCTACAGGCAAGTTTGGGGACCCTGCCACTCTCTTTGGGCCAGTGACCCCTCCCCAGCTGAGATTGACTATAGCCATGGGATGATCTGTCCTCATACCATCAATGTTGGTCACCTGGTACTTAAACTCAGGTAAAAGCTGCTGAGGGGGTACTAGGCTCCCTGTCACCATGGTGACACTAGCCCCTGTGTCCCTAAAGGCCACAGCTTTCTGACCATTGATCAGTGGCTCCTGTCTGTACTTGCCCAAAGAATTAGGACTGATAGTAAAAGTGTCAAATCACATGCCACCATCACAGACTAAGGAGGCCTGTGAGGAGGACCTTGATAAGCTGGGATCCACCTCAGTTCCCCATACCAACCCACCTAACTTTTTGGGTGCACTAGTACCACCTGGGGGATTACTACTGGTAGTACCAGGAGGAATGATAGTAGTGCTTGGAGGAACATTTTCCATATTGCTGACCTTTGGACAATTGGGATCATTTTTCCAGTGGCCTGGCTTTTTACAGACAAAGCAATAAAGTTTCTTTTCAGGGGAGGAAGGAGTTTGGGACCCACCTCCAGAAGAGGACTTTTGGGGCCCTGTAGTGGACTTGTCTTTTGACTTATCCCCACCTTTCTCTTGGGTCTTGGAAGAATCTTTCTTCTGGTCACCACCCTGGTTCTTTGGCTTCACCCTGGTTCTGACCCATTTATCTGCCTTCTTTCCCAATTCTTGGGGAGAAGTCAGATCTGAGTCCACCAGGTACTGGTGCAAAAGCTGGTTTTGACAAATATTAAGGATCTGCTCCCTCATAATCAAATTGTACAATCCTAAATAGTCATGCACTTTGCTGCCATGTATCCAACCTTCCAGAGCCTTAGTAGCACAATCTACAAAGTCAACCCAGTCCTGAGTCTGTGCTTTCTGGGTGTCTCTGAACTTAATTCTATACTGTTCAGTGGTTAAGCCAAACCCATCAATGAGAGCACTCTTCAAGACTGAGTAATTGTCAGCATCCTCTTCTCTAACAGTGAGGAGCTTATCTCTACCTTTGTCAGCAAAGGAGAACCACAAGATAGCTGCCCACTGCTCCTGAGGGACCCTCTGTACTTTACAGGCCCTCTCTAGTGCAGTTATCCATTTGTGGATGTCATCCCCACTCTGATAGGGAGGGACTATCTTGTTCAGGTTCCTATGATCATGAGAATACTCTCTAGTTCTAGGGACACTGTGGCTGCCACCATGGGACTCTAGTCCCAATCTTCTGGTTGCTCTCTGGAGCTCTAGGGATTCCCTGTCTATGGCCAATTGCTCTTTGTTGAGCCTGATCCTGAGTCTCTCAAGTTCCAGTAATTGGCACTTCTTTTCATAAGAGGATTCTCTCCTATGAGATACAGAGGTCCCTACAGAAGTACCTGAATGATTAGACTCCACAGAGGGAGTCCTGAATCTTCTAGTTAGACCCTGTACTCTTCCTGGTGGAGTAAAGAGGGGGCCACTGGGGCCTTCTCCCCCACCTGAAGGAAGAGTTGGATTTTCCAGGTTAGAATCATCTTTATCCTCCTGGCCAGGGTGTGAGTCCAGATCAAAGAAGTGTTCACTTCCTGCTCTTTCCTCATCTCCTGTCCCACCCACTCTTTCTACTTCATCAGACCCTGGGGTCTTTCTGAGGTCATCTAGGAGTAACATCTCTATAAGACGTTGGGTGTTTGCATTTCTCCCTGTCTTCAGCTTCCTAGAGGCACACATGGCTTTCAGATCCTGAAAGGTGAGCCCATTGTATCTAGTAGGCAGAGAGCCACTGGCTTCTCCTACAGAAGACATACTAGTGTGGTGTGGTATGTGCACCTACCTACCCTAGTGGAGACTAAACTCTCTTGAGTTGGAGAAAGGGTGTTCTAGACCCTTGACTTACCCAACTCCAAGTTCAGTAGAACTTACTTATTCTAATCTTGATTATATGTACCTAGTACTTTTAGTGGTTTTCAGTTAATCACTCAATGAGATTTATCTGGTAAAACAATAGCAAGCTTGAATCCCAACCGCTGCACACCAATGTGAGAAGTTGGCCTGGTATATGCTGTCCACTAATTAAAGTGGGCACCTTGCACCAGTCCAAACGACCCTTATTGATGATTAGGTCAAAGATAACCTTTATGGAAGCTATCCTAGTGGTAGCTATGGAGAGCAGCCTTCAGGCTTCATCTTGAAGGAATGTAAAGCAGCTTGTTTTACCAGAATATCACCTCCTGAATGACTAAATGAAAGGAGAACCACACAAGTGTTATATAAAAATATGTATTTATTACTAAAACACTCTCTACTAATCTCTACCCGAGATTAGAATATACAGTACACAATATTAAATCAATAGAACAACAGTAAATAGCACAATACACAGCGGGCTCAGGGGAGACCGAACCATATACTAAGAAAGTGGTATAACAACCACGACTTCAATAGACACAGTGCCTAGAGCACGTAGAATCGCTGGGACCCCAAGGAACCACCAACAGGGAGTGACACAGGGAGCCCACGGAGGACGAGTGCAGTGTGGGAACACAGACGCGAGCTCCGTACAACTCTATGGGAAAGTCGCGGTTGGATAATTACACTTTAAGGACAATTCGGAGAGGACTTCAAGCAAACCCTTTGGAACATAGAAGGTTCTAAGGCCAGCACCCTTGTGAGTACCGAGGTACCCATGTTACCTATCCCAGAGGAGCCGGAGCCGTGTGCATAGGGGTCAAGTGGTGTCGGAAACCCTAGTCGTTTTCAATGGCGTGATGCGAAGAAGTACTGCTGCCGGGAAGATGAAAAGTGTCCGGTGGAATCCAGGCCCATCACGCCATTGAAAACGACGAGGGTTTCCGACACCACTTGACCCCTATGCACCCGGCTCCTCTGGGATAGGTAACACGGGTACCTCGGTACTCACAAGGGTGCTGGCCTCAGAACCTTCTATGTTCCAAAGGGTTTGCTTGAAGTCCTCTCCGAAGTGTCCTTAAACTGTAATTATCCAACCGCGACTTTCCCATAGAGTTGTACGGAGCTCGCGTCTGTGTTCCCACACTGCACCCGTCCTCCGTGGGCTCCCTGTGTCACTTCTGTGGGTGGTTCCTTGGGGTCCCAGTGATTCTACATGCTCTAGGCACTGTGTCTATTGAAGTCGTAGTTGTTATACCACTTTCTTAGTATATGGTTCGGTCTCCCCCTGGAGCCCGCTGTGTATTGTGCTATTTACTGTTGTTCTATTGATTTAATATTGTTTACTGTATATTCTAATCTCGGGTAGAGATTAGTAGAGAGTGTTTTAGTAATAAATACATATTTTTATATAACACTTGTGTGGTTCTCCTTTCATTTAGTCATTCAGAAGGTGATATTCTGGTAAAACAAGCTGCTTTACATTCCTTCAAGATTAAGCCTGAAGGCTGCTCTCCATAGCTACCACTAGGATAGCTTTCATAAAGGTTATCTTTGACCTACTCATCAATAAGGGTCATTTGGACTGGTGCAAGGTGCCCACTTAAATTAGTGGACAGCATATACCAGGCCAACTTCTCACAACTTACACCACACAATAAACTATAAACGGATCTAGTTCACAACCTCCACACTAGGCAGTCTCCTGAAATCTGTTAAGAGTTTGCTCCAACGGAAACAAGACGAACTAAACAGCCATCTAACCACATGGGAAGCCTTCACCAAGGAGCTTAGGGACACATTCGCTACTTCAGTATCGACCACAAGTACGCCCCAGGTAGGACAGTGCTGGGGGCCTCCGCCACTCTACAACAAGCCCAAATAAAGAAGCTCAAAAAATCTATAAATATAACTCTGAGAATGCTTTGCCGGAACTTGCAGGCATTCACTTTGCAATGTGACCTAAGAAGAAACAAAGCTGCACTAAAAAAGTTATTCTGGGCAATAAAAAGGCAAGATGAAGAGGGCAAGACTGCTTGAAGACATAAAAAACAACAGTGCACAATTTTGACACACGTTAAACTCTCTCCAACGTCCTGCTCATTGAGGGATCAACTCTCATCTGACAGAAGAAGCTTGGGCCAAGTTTTTGTTTGGACATTTCAACAGCTCTGTGGAGGAAGACGTTCATGCACATCAGACAACACAACCCTTGTCCCCAGGGTTAATGCAGACACAAGCAACTTAGATCGTCCATCCCAAGGCCAGCAGCCATCATCTGATCCCTGTTCGGATGCACTTACTTTGTCTTCACGGCAAATCATGAGACAGATAGCCAAAGGGAGGAGGAAAGGGGCTCCAGGACCAAACTGGATTCCACCAACACTCTTCAAACAAGACCCCACTTACTGGTCCGAGAGCTTGTAGCCAGTTTTTCAGCAGATACTGAAGGAAAAGTCGATACCTGCCTCCTGGAAAGGATCTATAATTTCGCCCTTCTACAAGCAAGGAGACAAGAGCAACACTAAAAACTACCACCTGGTAACCTTTATTGATAATGATGCCAAATATTAAGCAGGAATTATCCTGGAGGAACTAACGACATGGGCTTCAAGTAAGTCAAATATACCTCCAAACCTGATGGGTTTCTGCAAGCATTTGGGAATTAACACTAATATTATGGTCATATCCCTGCAAATAGACGCAGCTAAGGAGGCAAACCTACCCTTGTACTTATGCTTCATAGACTATCGATCTGCCTTTGACCATGTCAAAAGAGTCAAACTATGGCAGAAATTGATCAGCTGGAATATTCCATCGGCTGTTCTGTAGCAGTTAGTCTTATTGCTTACTGATATATGGGTACAGATCAAGTTGGGGGCAGGGACGCACCTCTCCAGGCGTATTTCTGCTTCTAAAGGGCAGAAGCAGGGGTGCCTCCTTGCCCCAACCTTGTTCAACCTTTTTCTGGCTGATCTGACCATGAGACTGGATAACTACAACTCACATGCCCCAAAATTGGTATGGTTCTTCCAGTCTTCTTTACACGGACGACTTGGTGCTAATAAGTTGCACTCCTGTAGGGTGGCAGCACTTGCTAGATGCCACCCAAACATATTCAATGGAAAACACTCTGATGAGCAACCTGGACAAAACAAAAACAATGGCAATAAACCATGGGAAAAGAAAGAAACCTTCCTGGCATCTGGGCTCCCAGCCCCTGGAGTCAGTAACAGAATACAAATATCTAGGTGTCGTCATCGATAACAAGGGATCCTTCAAACTACAGAAAGGAGCACTGAGAATGAAAGGCAAATTCATGGCTTCAGCATTAAAAGCTCTAAAAAGGAAGATGACCAGCCCCACTCTATTGCTTAAGGGCGTACAAGCAAAACCCCTACCAACAATAACATGAGAGTGAGCTGCTACGAAGGAGAGATGTAACGCCCTTTGACAGGATCACCACTAGGGCATACAGAACGATCATTGGCCTCCCTAAATATAGCTGTCCCTCACTGATAAGACTGGAATTTGACCTCCTACAACAAACTACGGCCAGAAGGGGGTCATACATCAAATGCTGGCATAAGATCAGGAGTGCAGAGCCAAACACGCTAAACTCACATCTCTGGCTAGAGTTGACCACTCGAGATAACGCTCATTAGAGCTTACCTCTATGATTCATTAACAAACCTAAGCTTACAGGCCCTTTGGGAAACATCCACAATCCATGCAAGTTTTAAAAGCCTAGTCAACAATTCCATTAAACTGATCTCATTTTTCAAGGATAAATAAACACTGGTTATCAGGGCTCATGGCTGGCTTGTCCTCAGCAACTACGTTGCAGTATCTCCACAACCTTATTTCCATATGGGATTCTCAATGTCAGGGAAGGAGAAATTCCAGAGACACCGCCTGGGCATGTAACCCTGCCCCTGCCCCTTCACCAGCCACCCAGGAAATGAAGCCTAACAAAGTCCTGCTGTCGCCTGTGCAGATCGGGGAAGGAAGACCTGCCTTGTAGGATACTTAGATATAGTAGGAAAAAAAACTCGCTGCACTGGCAATGCCCAATGAAAACCTTGACACTCTGAACTGTGACTCATTGTTATTTTAAAGGCACTCGAGCATCTAATGGATTTTTCTGGACTTGGAGCAGGGCTGGAAGGTTCATGATGCTCCCTACAATCCTTTGAGATAAATTGAAATAAACTGTGAAAGCAAAGCACACACACAATAGATTTTTATAAAAACAGACCTGCTCCCCATGACGTCCTGTCTCCCTAAAACAACCTTCCTTCCTGGCGGATTACTGGGTGTTTTAGACAACAGTCAAAGGTTAAACGATGCTGCATTTAAACCTCTGGTACAGAAGTGTGTTTTTGCAACGGATCCTTCCACCTTTTAACCTCTGTAAAACTGCTTCATGGGATGTTTTAACTGTTTACATTGATTTCACGGCACTGCGTTTTTATAAAGGAACCTTGTATCTTGTGGACTACCTTGTGTATTAGAGCAGAGTCGAATGCCATATGATGCTTTATTTTTAAACTTATGTAATATCATTCCAATAGATGCATCATTGCTCCATGAAGTTTCCAACTGTATTTTTTTGCACTTTGTCTTGTTTGTGCTTAATTTTTAAATATGTATATTTGATATGTAAAGGTTCTTTTTAACCATACAATAAATTCTTTACTTACTTACATGCTGGCAACTAGATCCAGGTGTAATCATTTGTAAACTAGTCAACTAAAAATTCCCAACATGCTGTAAATCACTAATATTTGTTAAAGTTAATAATTGAAGCCGCAATTACCAATAACTAACATAACTGTTTTCGACAGACACAGACTCTGACCAGCAGCTGCAATTCTGAAAGCTGTCTTTGATCTCCTTATATGTGAAGGATGGTCGTGCAGTCATTATTTTAGCTCGCAATACACTACAAAATATGTTTTGAGGTTCTTCACTACCCTACACAATGAAGTAGATGGCACAGGAGCAATCTGGCTGGAAAAACATGCAAAAACAGCCAAGGCAGACAGGAACACAGAGGTAGCTAGAAATAATTCAGTGTTCCTATAGGGATGTAGGTCCTGCATACTCACAGTGGAGAACCAAATCAACACTGGATTGGCAAGTCAGAGACTCTGAGGCAGTAGGAAAGCAAAAGGCATTTCTAGCGAATTTTCCCAGAAGGGAATTTTGAGGGAGCACACATACAGCCTCAGATAAAATTGGTATTGCCGCTTACAATGGTGATATATATCAGTCGCCACTGGGTAGTTATAGTTAGGTCAGTGTTTTGATAGGAAATTTATTTTTTGTGATGCTAACCTTGGCACCTTTTGACAAATCTTTACAAAACTTTCAAAAAAAGAGCTCCTTTTTGCCAAGATTGTGCATGGAATGTTTTGGGTGATCCATCAAGCGGGGGCCAAGAAAAAAGGGGGGGTCCCAAAACACAAAATCCCCATGGATTTTCGATAGACCTTTTTAGGTAGGGCTACAGCAAAAACTGCCAAATGGAATGACACCAAATTTGGCAGGCAGCTAGATCTTAGTCCCCAGATTGTGCTGTTTTTTGATTTGGTGTAAATCTGATCAGTAGATTTTTAGAAATTTAGGGTAAAAAATATTTGTATATCTGGACGGTTGGGTCAACGAGAATCTCAAGAGACTCTACCTGGAGTGCCAATTTAAAAATAGAGTGTTCTGATTGGTCCAGTGAGCTTTATTTCTCTTGAGCCAATTTGCTCCAGTAGGAATCAGGCTCCAGTGGGAGCCAGCAACACGAGAAAAGTGTTGCTCACAGCCATTACAGGACTCTGGGACTTAGTCCCCTGTCCTGAAGAAATTTTAAAAAATAATTTAAGGGGGCAGGATAGGGATGCACTGCCCCCTATTCCCTATGGGGAGACCCAGAGAGACACCCTCGTGGCCAAATATGAAAATAAATTGCCAATTTTTGCAGCGATCATGTTGGCCTCCCATGGGGTAAAAAAAAAAAATTGCAGCCGGGCCGCATTCTTCAATTATGATTCCCAGGGTGACCACCCCAAGGGACACTTTGTTTACTTAAGGGAGGGTATGTCCGACTGCCCCGGACCCATTATAGGACCCAGAGAGCCCATCTTTGGGTCTGCATTACATAAGTAGAGGGTTTGCTCACGGCCCCCCTCTCCCTGAGCCATTACAGGCACTAGAGAGTCCACCCCGGGGCTGAAATGCCCAAAAAAGGGGAGAGGGCCCTCAAAGGCCCTGAGGACCCCCTTTCCCAGGGCCGATATATTTATTTTTCGGGGAGGGTCCCCCTCCTGAACCATTGAAGACCCTGGGGAGCCTACCCACAGGGCTGATTAATAAAATTAATGGGGAAAGGGCCACTAGCATCTAAAGGCCCCGGGGACTCCATCGCCCAGAGCCGCCAAGCTGTTTAAAAGGGAGCGGGCTGATTTTGCTCTTTTCCTGAGCCTTCTATGGCCTCAGGCACCCCATCCCCTGGGGATGGCTCACATACTGAGTCCCGGGGAGCCCAGCCCCAGGACATCGAAGTTTCCCTACTCATACCAGTGCAACTTGTGTTTCTGGAAGGAGCATTTTTGAATCTCTCACCAAATGGGAGCAAACACAAATTCTGCTCCCAGTAGGCGGGGGCTTTGTCCACACTGATGCAGGCAGGGAAAGAGATCAAGAGATTGCTTCCGCTCAGAGGGAGCAGCATAAATAGTTGCTCCCTGTGGACGGGAGCTGTACTGGCTCCCGAAGCATTCAGGGAGCCGGCTGGGGCCCAGGAGCTCCCTCCGCAGCCCCCAATGAGTGTATGACTGGTATTGTGGGTGGGCACTAGGGAACCCACCTTTAAATAATGCAGTATGGGATCCAAGGGGCCAAAAAGGCTCTGAAAAGGGGGCCATATGGCCCCCTCTCTGTTAATATAAAAGTCCCTCGAGGATGGGGTCCCCAGGGCCTAAAGAGGCTTGGGGAGGGGCCGCACAGCCCCTCACCCTTGAAAAAGTCACAGCCCTGGGGGATGGGACCCCCAGGGCCTTTTTAAGTATCGGGGAGGGGAGCTGCATGCCGCTCCTTATTTAATGCATTGGGCCATGGGGATGGGTTCCTTGGGCCTAACAATGCTCAGGGATGGGAGCCGCATGGCCCCTTCCCCTTAATTAATGCATTGGGCCCCATGGGATAGGATCCCTGGGGATGCAATCAGCTCAGGAAAGGGTGCCAACTGCCCCCTATTTAAGTCAACAGACCCAGGGCTCAAAATTGGCTCCAGGATGGAAACCCCACTCATGCCCCCTCCCCAAATATTCAAGTTAAAAAAAAATGGCAGCTATCATATTCTTTTTTTTTTTGCTGTGATCTAGCTGCAGTCCCTTTGGATCCCAGCAAAAATTGCTGTTTTTTTTATTTATTTTGGTTTTAGGGGTTCCCCCCACAGGACCTAAGGGGTCAGGGTATCCCTACCCTGCCCCCTCATATTTTTTTTTAAAACTTCAGGACAGGAGACTAAGGGGGTCATTACGATGGCGGACGGACTTCAGTCCATCCACCATCGTCTCGGGAGTGGAACCGCCCTCCTACAACAAGGCAATGGTCCCACAGGTGGTATTACGATGCGGATGCCACCACGGCGGCTGCACGTGCCACACTTAGCATTGTGGCGGGTGCTGCTGGCTGCAGCCCCCGCTGCAATGTTAAAAATGCACTTTTAACATTTTAACCATGTGGCAGGCACCGCATGGTGCCTGCCACGTAGTGCAGGGAAATGTAGGGGGGGCACCTAGTGCTCTTGCCCCAAGCCCAGGGATGAAGTGAGGCCTGCTACGGGCCCCCAAATCCGTTTCCGCCTGCCGTTTTGTGGCGGGTTGACCGCCATGAAATGACCTGCGAAAAGGGATATCATAATCCCGACAGCGGTGCCTGACAGGCACCGCCGCAATGCTGGGCAATGCGGCTGCTGCCACAGGCAGTCGGCAAATGACCGCCTATCGTAACCGTGCGGTCGGTCTTTCCGACTGCCACGTTTCCGCTCGCCATTGTAATCTGGCAGGCAGAAAACCGAAGTACGATGGTGGAGGGCCTGCCACCGACAGGCTGTCGGTGGCAGGCCCTCCGCCATCGTAGTGACCCCCTACGTTTCTTAGTGCTGTAATAGCTGCCAGCAAAAAAATTTTTTAACTGCTGACAGCCAATCAAAGCGCTCACTCCCTTGGAGCGAATTGGCCCAAGGGAAAAAAAAGCTCCTTGGGCCAATCCTAAGGCTCTATTTTCTTAAATTGGGTTTGAGAGACTCTCCCAACTCTCCAGTTATACAATTGTTTGTAACCTTAATTACTCTCCCACGCCAATCTAAACCATTTTAGGAATGCATTGAACGCTAAAAATTTATATACACAATCAATACTTCATAATCATAAAAATTACTTGGACGATACAATAACCCAAACTAAAAAACTATACATTTAAAATGAAACATCAACATACGAAATAATGTGTTATTCACTATTTAAAAATAGTATATGTTTATTAAAATGTATTAATATGCGTAACTTCTTAAACATAACATTAAAACATAAATAATAATCCAAATTTGAAAATCATTGTAAATATAAAAAGAAACATATTTTATAAATATATAAAAAATATTAATTATAATAAATTGAAATTAATGCATTTTAGAATATATTCTCCCAACAACAAAACGTATTACAAAGTTCTAAATAATAAAAATGTAATTCTTACATATTTTGTATAATAAAATGTATATAAATAAACATATAACATATAAACATACAAATAAATCTTACTTAATACATATTTATTTTATTTTCATAATTTAATTATACATAATTCTGAATATTTTTAATTAAAGATACGTTTTTTTTTTTTTTTAAAGTAAAGAACTTAGGGCCTGATTTAGAACTTGGCAAATGGGTTACTCCGTCACAACAGTGATACATATCCCATCCGCCGAAATATAAATCCCATAGGATGTAATTGGATTTATATTTCGGTGGATGGGATATCCATCACCGTTGTGACAGAGTAACCCATCCGCCTAGTTCTAAATCACAAGCCCTTATTAACAATGAGAGTATAGTTTACATAATTTAACAAACATACAAATTATCAAATTTACAAGAACATTTCATATCAATAAATTTATAATATTAAAATAGATGTACACAATATTTACATTATTCAATTTAAATATAATGCATTTTATTTTTACAAAATGTCTATAATTAAAATAATTATGTTAATATTTACAATAGAATTCCAGTGTTTTTAAAATGAATGTAATTTGTCAATGCTTTAAAACTAATTATGCAATACGTTTAATAAAAAATAATTTAAAATGTGCATGTGCCTATCATTAAAAAATAAACATTGTGTCTGAATTAAAATATTCACTTTTTAAAAATCTCCTCATCCTCGTCCCCTAAGACGCCAACATCCTGCTACAAAAAGAAATTGGTTTAATTTTACAATATTAATTTGCATGTCAATAAAACATAAATATTTCATTTAAATGAAAATATTCTCTCTTTGAAAAATGTCCCATCCTCATCACCTAAACACCCAACATCTCACTACAAAAAAATAGTTATACATTATTTTTGCACATTAATACAACTGAAAATACAAATGTCCAAAATGTCAACATTAATAAATTATCTTATTAAACACACTAATTAAAAAAGTTACCAAACGCATAAAAGCAAGCACATTACAATAACATACATATAAAATAAGACTTACAAAATAATATTATATATAACAATATTTTCTAAAATGATTTTTTTACAACAATATTAAAACCAACCCTTGGGACGATATTCTTACTTTTAATATTCATATCCACAATATTTCTGGCATCCTGATATTCTTGACGCAATATTATTGCATCACAATATTTTTTATTCTCTATTTTGTCCAAACGCCCTGAAATTTTCTGATGGGGGCATGTGGCCTGAAAACCAAAGTTGCAGGCTTTGGAACTTGGGGACTAGATTCAGTCACAGCGTTGGCTCAACATCCTTTGATTCTGGGTCAAATCACTTAATCTCCTTGTTCTCAAATAAAGTGAAACTGACCAGCCTAATCTGGTGCTCATGTCTAGCACTCTAATGAATTTAGGCCAAGTTTGCACTATATGTGTATGTGTATACAAAATAAATGCCTGGTAAATACAGACACATGCAGAATTTGGTGTGGTATTCACTGAATCCCATATGTTATTTCACATTTTCTAAAAGCGACCAAAATGGGAGCTATTAACCACAATAAGTAAATACCTCACCCAGCGGCGTTACTGGGTGCGGTGACTGCCACCATCTGCCACACTAGTAATTCGGGCCGAAATGTGTTTACAAAGAATTAGAATGACTTGATTCTAATATTTTTTTAGTCTACATCTCGGATGGAACTACACATCTTAAAAGGTTACAAGTAAACAATACTGATAACGTAACCAATACCTTCTCTTCTTTTTCACGAAGATCACCTCTACGGCATAGTGGGTTCGTGATCAGTGAACCATTTGTTTTATTTGCGTCATGCATATGGATATGTGTTTCTATGCGCAGGAATCGCACTCCTAAACTCATAAATACATTGTAGTTTCGGCAGGGAAGTTATCCCTGACAAAGCTCAACCTACCAATGAAGAATAGCGTTATTTTGGTGACATCATTTGAAAGGAATTCCTTTTATTAAGAAGACAAAGGATGGTCAGAGGAAGACCTTATCACCAATCTACAGGAGAGGAAATGGACATTTTAGAAACAACACAAACAAGCCTTGCCTTGTTTTTTTAGCCCTCACCCTCTGTATCTTTCTGTCCTGTGTAAACAGCCAAAGTGCAGGTGTAAAACTGAAATATTACTTTCACACATAATATGAACTGCTTTACATTCTTGAAGAAGCTGTAGCCGAGGTCAGCATCCTCGTCATTATGTCAGGCCCTTTGACATTTTTAGGTTTGAGCAAATGTCATTTTTAATTTAAGTACACAAATGCATAACTGCAACTTTTGCATGAGATTTATTTGACATGTAACGTGAACTCCTCAAAGGTTGAGCGAAACAAATAACAAACACTGGCAATGCCTATAGGTGTGGCTTTAAATTAATGTTGTGTGCTAATATGAAGCATTACAAGTAGCTAGCATGGGAATGGATATGTGTTTGTGTGGAAGCAAAGAACTATAGAAGATCATTGGTGTAGGTTATAAGGCCAGTTGAGTTGCACTGCCAAGCTAGACCTAAAAATCCATGTAGAATAGTGACTGTGCTCGTGCCATCTGTGCTGCTGCCAGAGAAAAACACCATAAATTAGCTAGGTATCTTTTACAACAATACAATGGCATGTGTTTGCCCCTGAAAGTTACAGCTCAGGCAGCTGGATAAATAAAGAAAATTATCTCAGGTGTTTGAAGAGCAACTACTTTTTTATCGAAGCACACACCTCTGCCCAATCAAAGCTTGTATTCCAGGCTTCCAACAAGTGGGAGGAGCCAAGCCCCCTCCCCACCCTAGTGATCCTCAGATAATTCTCTGGCAAATGCTGAACTGTCAAGCAAAACCATAAAGAGGAAATAAACCCAATCATGAATCCTTCTGGGGTAGGCATTTTGTCAAGAATCTTTTTTATTGGCATTTGTGATAAACAACATACATTTTAATTCTGGGAGGCATGCAACTTCTCAACTGAGTCCCATGTAATTCTTTCGAGAATCTAACACTAGTTACAGCATTATTCATAATTTTATGGGATGTCACATTTCGATTTCAATCTGCTCCCTGTAATATCGATGTAAACTTGTATAACTCCCATTAGATGCCTTTATTTCCTTCCCACCCTTCCCTCTCCACACCCCCTTAATTCCGAAATAACCCCCCCAGAAAAAGAAATACAGTGTACTCAGGAGTGATAACCAAAATAATGTTGGTATCGGGGTTCACCCACAGTTATGTGGGACCTCAGATCTGGAATAGGTGTAATGCTCGGGTCTTAGTGGGGCAAGCCATAAGTGGGATACCCTTTGATAGGTAGGTAACTAGCGGGCCCCAGATGTATTCAAAGTTCTTAAACTCATCCAGGATGATGGAGCTTATTCTCTCCATTGTGATGGCTTGCCATAGTTTTACATGCCATTGTGTTAGGGTAGGAGCCTCTTTTTTCTTCAACGCCGCTGCAAGTGTCAGCTTAGCCGCTCCCAAGCATAGGCAAGTAACTGCTTCATCAGATCTTGTCTTGTGACATAGGGCTTCATCTCGGACCCCCAGAAGGACATATGCCTGGGTGATTGGTAGAGGGTAGCCCAGCATGTCTTTGAGCTGGGCCAGAATCTCCACCCAGAAAGCCTGGAATGTGGGGTAATACCACCATATGTGCTGAAAGTCGCCCTGTAGTCCGCATCCCCTTCAGCACAGCTCTGATCTGTTAGGGAAGAGATTATGTAGTTTGGAGGGATAAAGGTACCAATCATAGAGCGATTTATAATGGGCAGTTCTCATATCCATAGAGTGGTTGTGTCGTGCTATATCTTTCCATAATGCCCTCCACTGACTATCCTGTATTTCGTGCCTAAGGGTTTGTTCCTGGAAGGTCATGTAATGTGGTCTTGGGGAGGGCAGTGTATATAGTAGTGCCAAATAGAGAAAATAAATTGTGCCCCTGCTCCCCCCTGCCCCTTTCAGGAATTGTTCAAATCGTGTCAGATCCCTTGTTGCTGCCTCTCTCACCTTTGGTTGTAGGGCCCAGTGTCCCAGTTGCAAGTAATGGTAGTGTTCATTGTCTGTTAAGTCAAACTCTCTTTTGCAATTTTCAAAGGTAAGTAAATCCCAGTTGTGGAAGAGTTGTGACAGAATCAGACAACCCCCTTCCCTCCAAGCCTCAAAGGGCCCTTGCTGTTGAGCAGGTGGAAAGGCCGGATTAAAGTGTATCGGGGTAAATGGGGAGGGGAACGTGGTCCACTCCGCTACCCTAACCACCTCGTCCCAAACCTTTAAAGACATTCCCGTCGGAGTGCTGAGATATGTGTTGTGTGGGCAGTCCTCCTTTGGTTTCCATGAAAGATCCCATATGACCCTACCAGCTATCGCCCGGTCCATACGTAGCCAGTGCTTGTCTGATCCCCTTTGTGACCATTCCGTTATTACCCGAAGTTGAGATGCTTTGTAGTAACAGTGAAAAGCAGGCATGGCTAGTCCTCCCTCATCCCTTGGACGTCTAAGAAGTTTATAGGGTAGTCGGGCTCTTTTGTTTTGACATAAGAACCTTGTTAAGAGGGTTCGAAGGGAGTTTAAGTATTCCCTCTCCATGGGGATTGGCAGGCTTTGAAAGAGATGAAGAAACTTAGGCAATGCTACCATTTTAATTGCTTGTATCCTGCCTATCCAAGAGAAATACATTGGTGCCTAACGCTTCAGGTCCTCTTGCAGTTCCCATAGTCAGGGGGAAATTGGCAGAAAATAGGTTGGCTATTTTGGATGTTAAATTGATTCCTCAGTAGGTGAGCTCCTTTTGGGCCCAGTTGAAGGGGATGAGGTACCTTAATTGTGCCACTTCTCCCCGGGCCAGGGTCATTTTCAGAATGGAGGATTTGGTCAGATTAATGCAGAATCCTGCGATGAGTTCGAATATTTGGAGTTCCTCCTGCAGTGCCTTGAGGGAGTTCTTAGGGTCAGAAAGAGTCATTAAAATATCATCGGCAAAGAGGGATATCTTATGTTCTGTCTTCTCAAAATAGATGCCTTTGATTGCTTTGTTTTCTCTAATCTTTGCCGCCAGGGGCTCTATGCTCAGTGCGAATAAGAGAGGGGAAAGAGGACACCCCTGCCTCGTTCCCCTCTCGAGGATGAACATTTCAGAGCTCACCCCATTTACCATTACTCTAGAGAATGTGGCTCGTAGTTTGCAGAGATCATCCTAATAATGGAGTCACCAAAAACAAACTTCTTAAGAGTATTAATAAAAAGGGCCAATCCACGCGATCAAACGCTTTCTCGGCATCCAGACCGAGTAGGATTGGTGGGACCTTCTTCTTGTTGACCCTCTCAATGAGGTGGATTACCCTTCGCACGTTGTCATGTGTTTTGCGTTCCTTAATATAGCCTGATTGATCAGGGTGGATGATCTCAGGTAGCAGGCTCTCTAGGCGTGTTGCTAGGATTTTAGAATAGAGTTTGGCGTCTAGGTTTAGGAGGGCGATGGGGCGGTAGGAACCTCAATTTCGAGGGTCTTTACCTGGTTTTAGGAGTACCAATATCACCGCCTCACCCTTGGTTGGTGTAAGCTTCCCTGATGTTGCTATGTGATTGAAGAGAGTTGTCAGGTGCAGTGAAGCCACCTGGCCCTGGAGATTTATGTAGTTTTAGAGAGGTAATTGCCTGTCTAACTTCTTCTTCTGAGATGGAGTCTCCCAAAATATCATTTTGTGTCTGATTCACTTGTGGTAAATGTACCTCTTGTAAGTAGTCCTGTTGGGCCCTTGGGTCTGATACTTCAGCTGTGTATAGATTTGTATAGAATTGTCCCATAGCCTGAGCCTTCTCCTATTCCGCAGTCACGCATTCCCCTAAAGGTAGCCGCAGCTCTCCTATGTATTCCCTTGCCTTCTGAATCCTAAGTTGTCTGGCCAAGTATGCTCTTGCTTTTTTGCCCTGTTAATGTTATGTTATGTTAAAAGGGTTTTATAAAGCGCTCGTACACCGATTGGTTTCATGGCGCTGATACTAGGAAGTGCCAAACCTGGAGCAGTTTATTCGTAGGCCTGGATGTACAGCCATGTTTTGAGGGATTTTCTGAATCTCAATGTATATATATATATATATATATGCTTTATGCTTGAGCCTTAGAAGTGTTAGCTCTGCCCTGTTAGTGTATATAGCATTTAGTTTCTCTCGCAAGGCCGTCATTTTCCTTTGGAGGGCTAGTGCAGGTGTCTGTTTGTGGGCCTTCTCTACAGAGCACAGTTCTTCTTCGATTGTTAAGCGTTCCTTAGTCTTTTGTTTAGTTAGGGCCCTATTGAGTGCTATACAACGGCCTCTAATTTCTGCCTTGAAGGCATCCCAATTGTTTGAGGGAGATGTGTCCTGGGGATTATTGATCTGAAAGAAGTCTCTGATGGTTCTGCGAAGTTCATCTCGCGAAGGCTGATCTCTAAGTAATGCCTGAGGAAAAAACTACTGTTTACCTTACGACGTGGACCGCTGCCAATCTAGGGTGAGGAAAACAGGTGCGTGATCTGACATAGTTATCAGGTGTATTTCGGTGTTCTAATATCAAGGGCTAAAGTTTGGCTTAAAAATATATAATCCAACCGGGAGTATGTGCGATGCACATGGGAGAAGAAAGTGTAGTCTTTATCTTGAGGGTATTGCTTTCTCCATTGATCTGTCAAGTCCATATTGTGTAAGGCCTGCTTAATGCTTTTGGCAAAGGTACCTGTTTGCGTCCTATGTGGGTGTGTGCTATCTAAATCTGGATGCCATGTAAGGTTAAAATCTCCCATGAGGATGATATCTCCCTCCACAAAACCCCCCGTGAGAGTCAACAAATTATTAATGTGTGACCCTTGGTTTGTGTTTGGAGCATAGGTGGCTACCACTGTACACATCCTTCGCCGTATTTCCCCTTCACCATTACTGTTCTTTCCTCCTTATCTGTTTTGTAACCTTTGGGTTGAAATTTTATAGCAGAGTGGAATAGTAGTGCCACCCCATTATGTTTTGTAGATGCCGACGACTTGCATATCAGGGGGAATGACTTGTGTTTTAGTCTATGGTCCTCTGATCGTTTTAGATGTGTTTCCTGTAAAGCCACTATGTCGTAGTGCTGGTCATTGAGATATTTCCAGTTATGGCCCCATATCTTCCATGAAAGTGTCATAAGTGTCATAGCCTGTGTCCTAGGGAAACCTCCCTCCTTGGAAGAACTGCTCCACTTTCGGGAATATCCTGTCGAGCCTCCCCCTTCCTTACGTTCTCTCCCCACCTCCTCCTAGGCCTCATTATCCTACCCGCAGCAGATTCAGTGTTGAAAAGCCCCACTTGCACCGTATCTTGTAGACACTGAGTACCTGTTAACTAATAAACAAAAATAAAAAATCCCCAACAAAAACAGATCCTAGTGTCCCGACTTAATGTAAGAGTTCTTGTCTTGATTGCCTATGATTCTGGATTGCCGCTTGTAGGAGTAGAAGGTTGATCGATGCTGAGCGAATTAAATGGGCAATAGTTGCATGAGTGTCGGCAGTTTCGGGAAGACCTGCAGAACCTTTGTGTTTCGGATGAGGTCTTTCGTGGCTCCGCCTTGTCAGAGTCTCCCGTGGGGACCCTGCCTTCCCCTGGTTATGTCTCTGCCCATTATGCCATATTTATTGTTTCCTTTGCTTAGGGAATTGTTGAGAGAGCCAGGGGCTGCATTCCATTGGACTCGTGGATGGTACTTCTGTTGAATCTGTTACAATATCTGTGTTCCCTTCTTCAGGAGAGTGTATCCCCAATAGACGCCTGGCCTCTTTTACATCTGTGAAGTGGTGGTTTCTGTTTCAGAATTCGTAGGATATCCCAAACGGATAAGTCCATCTAGATCTGATGTTGTGAGATCTGAGTTTATTTGTAACTGTGTGGAATTGCTGACGTTGGACCAGTGTGGCTGGGACACATCCTGAAACAGTGAACAGGAGGCTCCATGAAAGGAGGCTGTCTCTCTTTTCCGTGCCGCTTGCAAAATTGCTTCTTTTGTTTTAAATGAGTGCAGTTTAGCGAGAATGTCCCTTGGCCACTGTTTCTCAGCCAGTGTTGATCTCCCCACTCTATGTATTCTGTCAATCTTAATGTTTGCTGTGGGGGCATGTAGTCGTTCCGCAAATAGACCCTTCACGAAGGCTTCTAGGTCTGGTCCCTCCACTCCTTCTTCCAAGTGACAGATGCTTATGTTTTCCCTACATGACCTGTTTTCCAGATCTTCACCTTTGAGAATTGCTTCTATTAGTCTCCTTCATGCGTTCAGCTGTTTGTTTCAGTTCCGCTGTTTTGGTTTCCAAGTCTAGTACCCTGCTTCCCACCAAGTCCACATCGTGCCATATGGCCAGTAGTTTTTCTGAGAGGTCGGCTTTCAGTGCAGCCATAGAGGAGGCCACATCTCCCTTTAGTTCTTCCCTTAGCTCTTTTTTAAAGTAATTCAAGGGGGACAAAAGAATCTCTTTCGTGTGGGCCATTGGGTCGGAGTCCACCTTGCTGCGTAGGTTTCCGTCCGCTTCTCCTGGGGCAAAGTAGTTGGAGACCCTGTTGCTTTGCTGTTTTTTTGGAGGCATAAATGAGGCTGGAGTTCCCAACTGTGTGTGTTCGGGTGTAGGGCGATCGACTCAAGCGGATTTCCGTCCTAGCTCTCCCAGATCGCTGTGCCTGCCGTTCATCAACCCTGCACTGTACGGTGGTGCTTCCGAGTGATTACTTATCTCACAGCCCCCTTTCGTCAGTAGATCCCTTGTGAGCAGAGCAAGATATCTTGGTGCAAAATTCATTGCTTCTTGTCTAGGCCTTAGGCTGCCCCCCTGAGCTCCTTGTCTTTATTCCCTCATGGGGCTCTCTCTGTTTCCTTCAGGCACCATCTTAGGGTCAGGCAAGGGCCTACCAAGCCTTCACTTCTTGTAATGAGTTACTTGTTGGGCCTCTCTCTGGTGTCCACCCCTCGATCAGTGGGCGAGCCTCCAGGTGCCTTGGGGGATTGTGCCCCACTCTCGCCACAGCTCCTGACCCTGCCCCCATCGCCTCTCACCTTCTTTGCGGCCACTGCTGGTGTTGGTACGCGATCCTCCCGGGCCCCCCGTCCCTCGCCGATGCACCCTTCTCCTCACGAGGGCCACAGGCGGGTTCAAGTCCTGCGTCATGGCGCCAGTCGTGATCTCGCCCCCGATCATGGTGCAGTGGTGCCCCTCAAGTCCATCAGTGACCCCACATCAATGCCAGTGCGTCTCTCCCTACCCAGCTGGCGATGCTGTCACCTCGCCACACTCATTGCTCACACCACATCAGAGTCTGGCCTTCTGGTTATCCTGCAGCATCGGATGTCTGTGCTGCCCAAAACTCCGGATTCAGACTGCCTCCATCGTCGGTGTTGTAAGTACACCTATTGCGGCTCTTTTCTGATCCAGTTTTCTAGTTAAATCTTACATATTTCGAGATGTTTGCAACTAAGACGTGTGGATTACGTCCACTCCGCCATCTTGTCTGGCCTAGGGCAGGCATTTTGGCAAAAGCACTCTTGCAGTGCTTCTTTGCTCAAATAATCATGACCTCATTTATAACAAACTGCATACAGTAGTTTACTGAATATATGATATTGCCTATTTACAAATAAAAGTACTTTACCTGTCTCTTCTAAATTAACAGTCCACTCAGGCAGGTTTTCTTCAGGTGACAAAATGTTGGTGATCTGTGGCAACCTCCTGCATTTTGAACTCTATGGGCCTCATTAAGATATCAGTCAGATGAGTGTCCAACCGACATCATAGCGGGATGGGGACCGACCGACAAGTAGTCGGAGTTCCCACCTGCCAAATTATGATGCGACTGCCATATAGACAGTTGGAATCTTAACTTTTTCTATTGCCGCTTGTGCTGTGGCCTGAAAAGGGCCACAATGGAAAAAGGGATGTTGGAGGGCACCACAGGTCCCCCCCTGGGCCCATAGCGGAGGCCCACAGAGGACGGGGCCCTTGTAGGGCCCCCCTAAGGACCATTCCGGCTGCCTTTTCCTGGCGGTCGGACCCCCATGAAAAGGCAGTCAGAATGGGCCATCCAATGCTGCCCCCCTCCTTTTTTTAAAAGCCTCAGGGAAGTGGTGGTCCCCAGGACCTGGGGGTTTCTGCACGGCCCCCCAAATATATATATATGTAGCCCTGGGGAGCTGGCGTTCCCCGGGCCTTCTTAAAGCTGTAGGAGAGGGGTATGTGCATCCCCTCTACTTTTAAAAAAAATACCCTGAAGAAGTGGTGGTCCTCGGGACCCAGGGTGTCCGAGCTGCCCCTGATATGTATGCAGTCGCCAGTAGGGAGTTATATTTAGGACCTTGTTTCTATTCAAATAGCGTTTTTTCTTTTGCCAATATCTTTGGGGCCGTTTGACGAATCTTTGCAAAGTTTTCAAAACTAATGGCCCGCTCAGGTCAGCTCCTGCCTTGAAAGTTTCGCAGTGATTTGTCAAGCGGGGCCAAGAAAAAAGGGGGGTCCATAAACGTGTTTTCTCCATGATAATTTCCATAAGAAACTTTTGTCACAGCTACAGCCTGAACTGCTGAACGGAATTACACCAAATTTGGCAGAAAGGTAGCTCTTGGTCCAGAGTGCACTCTTTGCTTTAAATGGTGTAAATCCGTTCAGTAGTTTCTGAGAAATTCATACATAAAAACATATTTGTATCTGGTGACCGCTGTGGATCCGCGAACCCTCCCGATCACGAGCTGACTTCTGATTGGCTGCCAACACTTCAAACTAGGAAATGTTAGCAGCCATCTTGTGACTCGAGTCATAAGCAAAACAGTAAAAAAACAAGAAAAGGGAGCAGGGTAGAAACACCCTGACCCCTAGGCCTGCTCAGGAGGTCCCACAGGGACCCCGAAGACCAAAAAAAAGCATTTAAAAAAAAAAAAATCGGTTGGAGTTGCATAGGGTGCGTGAATCCCACCGAATTTTTTTTTTTAAGCGAATGCGTTCTCTTGCGCTTTATTTCTTTTAAGCCCGCGGGTGGGCCAGGTCCCGGGGGCAATCCTTGATTATGTTGCGGGAGCCCCAGCAGCCTCGGGGAACGCCACCTCCCCAGGGCTTTTTTAAAAAAAACAAATGACTGGGGGGCTTCTGCCCCCCACGCAGCCCCAGGGTCTGCCACCTCCCCTGGGCTTTTTTTCAATTAGTAATGCTTGGGTGGGGCTCTTGCCCCTCCACACTGCCCCAGGGACAACCACCTCCCCGGGGCATTGATTAGTTAACATACGGAGGTCCGTAGCAGACACCCGGACCCCGGGACCGCCACCTCCCCGGGGCTTTAAACACGAAGGGAGGGGGGCCGTGCGGCACCCCTCATGGAGCCCTCCATTGCCCTGGGGACCACCACACCCAAGGGCCAGTTCTAGCAATGTCCCGGGGTGCCCCTCCCCGGGACATTGCAGTTTGCTATGGCAGGGCGGGAGCACTGCTTCTGCCCTGTCATAGCAAACATCTGCTTCGCTTCATGAAAGCGAGAGCAGGAAAACTGCTCTCGCTTCCATGAAGCGAAGCAGAATTGCTTTTGGGCAAAGGGAGCTGCATGTTTGCAGCTCCCTTTGTCCGAAAGTAATGCCGGCTCCCGTAGGAGGTGGGGAGCCCGCATGGACCGCAGGGGCATTGGGACTTCCCCGCGGTCCCCAACATTATGGCCATGCCCCAGGAGATGGGCTCCCTGGGGCCAAAAATGGCCCAGGAGGGGGGTCCAAGTGGCCCCTGTTCCTTTTGTTTTAAAAAAAAAATCAAAAATGGCCAGCCCCCGGGAGATGGGGTCCCGGGGCCGACATCGGGTAATGGAACTGGGGGGCATTTTTTTTCTCTCGTGATAGAAGTCGCAACCCCATCACGGCTCTCAGCGCGTCCCCCCCGTGTAACGTCGCGGTGGATTCGCAGATCCACCTCAAATAAATAATTTAATAGTATATAATTCAGAAGGTAGTGTTGCATTAGTGAACTTTTTTTATAGAGCTAGTCGGATTGAAGTTAATAATCACATTAAATATAATAAAGTTAGTAATAATATAAAAAAATTAAAATTAAAAGTTAATCTTCAAAAGGGCATTGTGTTGTAGTACAATGAATTTGTGCTTTTATTTTGCGAATCCGCGACGGGTTTGCAAATCTGAAAAATATTTAAAAAGTGTATGTTCGTTAAAAAAAAAAGAAGATTCACTGATGGGTTATTGGGTGGCTCTAAAAAGAGCCCTTGTTTTCATTATGACTTTTTTGGAGCTACATGTAAGTGCAGACACACAGCTTAAGGTTGTTGAGAAACACTCTGTTCCCTTCATCTGTGAAGTGAACTCCATCACTTCTGTAGATGTCATCCATATCAAAACGTAGATTGTTGTTATAGAAAGAGCCCATCCTATGGTCTCTGAGTTAAGCAGAAGCAGCTTTATTGAAATTCTTCCTAGCTTTCTCAATCTGTGGACAGAATTGATTTGACCACTTCCATTTCTGTCTTTGGCATATATTAGAGTATACAAAGACAGTTTGAGACAAAAGCAACATATATTGTGCAAAGGTATCCTTCATTAGCATTTCCAGACCTACCCCAGTCAATGTGCCTAGGTCATTGCCACTACAGTGCACAATCATGAGGTCAGGGGTTTGGAGATGCAAAAATGTTTTAACCAAAGGCATCAATTGGTGCCACTTTAATCCTCTCTGTGCAATCTATTTAATACCTACATTTTGCAAACTTAGGTCTTTGTCAATACCTCTGTGTTCAGCATACCTTTTGCACCAGAAAACACCAGAAAACACCAGAAAACAATGCATACTGTAAGCATCTTGAAGGGATGTTTGGAAGGAATGAAAAGATGTATGTAGCTGAGGTAGTCAGTTGGTAGAATGAGAGGTATCTAAAATGGTGGAGAAGATGCTGTTTTTGAAAAAGCCGATAAGTGATTGGCTGTTCATAAACATTGTGCACTCAAAAATAGGATGCATGTTACTTTCCTGAGAAATCATGTTTCTGATTGGTTATTAAAAAATGTTTGAAAGGTACAGTAGATAGGATAAGGTAATATTTTGCAAAAGTCAACCACACCTGCTATTTGCATTTGTAAGCTAGTGTGCTGAACTTGAAATTATGGTGAACTTGTGACCTGCCAGTACAGTTGAATGTTGCAGAAACTGTTACTATGGAAACTGGGATTAAGGAGAATGGGGGAAGGGTTGAAACTTAACTGTGGATTTAAAATGTGAAATGGTAACTTAAATATAAGTGATATATTACTAAATTAAGTTTTTCTAAGTCAGTAGTATCTGTAGAAGTGGTGTGTTGTTAAAAAAAAAAAAAATTAGTATTATTAGAAATAGGTTTTGAACTCCCGTAAGGGTTCGCGGCTCCATAGTGACGCTTTACTGCGGCACCGCAGTGAAGTAGCAACTCCAAATAATTTCAGAACCAGTTAGGGAACTATTTGAAGACAGTTAGAAAGGGTTAATATGTTTAACCAATAGAAATGTGTTTCACAATTTGAAATAATGTAGGAAGCAATGTGATTTGTTACTTACAATTATTTGTGTGCAGAAAGAGAGGGAAAGTTTACCATTACTGGTTTTACCATGTTGAGAGTGGTGCATTAAATTTATTGTGTGCAAAAGAAAATCTTTTATGACTTTCTGATATTTCATATTCTGCAATACTATTTCAAAGGTGAGTTACAAATTTGTAAGGTGTGTTATGTATTATGCAGTACTGCTTCACTCTTTGTAGTGATATTTTTAGATTTGAAAAGCATTATTTTCAAAGTTTTGAAATTATTAGAGAAGTGTGATGTTTGAAATATGTTATGAAATGTACAGATGTGTATTGTAGTTTGTTTTATTGTACTAAAATGACGATTGAAATAGTTTGTGCATAGTAATATGTGTACATTGGTAGATGGATTAGTGATTATGGTAATTTGTATGTGTCTGTGGAAAGGTGCAGTTGAAGTACGCCACATAATTTTAGGTGTCTCTTTGAAATGGGAAGTGCAGTCTGTCAAGTTTCAAGGTCTGCATGGTCTTGTGACTGTGGGATGTCTCTACTTGCACATGTATTTGTAGTATGTGTTATTCATCTGAAGATGTTAGATGTATAAAACAGAGGTATACATCTATTTGTATGTTTGTTTTATATATAATAAAACTAGCAAAGGGTACAGACACATGCATGCATGCTTTCAGTAATGTGGTGAGACTTATATAAGAGACATGTGAAGGGTTGGTTGTTTATATTTGCCTAGCACCAAGACACTGAGTAGTCGCAGAGTAGTGAAGCTGCAAGAGAAAAGTGAGGTTTTTGACATGTTGGCACAGGCATTACTGATTAGGGTATTTTGTATGAGTCTGGTGAATGGTACAGTTGAAGTATGTTGCATAATTGTAGGTGTCTTCTTGAAATGGGAAGAGCAGTATGTCAAGTTTTAAGGTCTACATGGTCTTCTGACTGAGGTATGTCTCTACTTGCACATGTATTCGCACATGTGTTATGCATCTGCAGATGACACTAGCAAAAGGTCCAGACACCTGCATGCATGCTTTTAGGAATATGGTGAGACTTAGAACAGTGGGATGTGAAGGGTTGGGCCTAGCCAAATACAAAGCAGCAACCCTTTCAATGTGTCTGTTGTAAGTCTCACTATAGTCCTAAAAGCATGCATACATGTGCCTGTACCTTTTGCTAGTGGCATCATATATAAAAGAAACATACCAATAGATGTATACCTGTGTTTTATACATCTAACATCTTCAGATGCATATGTGTGAGAATACATGTGCAAGTAGAGACATACCTCAGTCACAAGACCCTATGCGATTTCGAAACTAATGGCCCGCTCAGGCCAGCTCCTGTCTTGAAAGTGTCGGGGTGATTTGTCAAGCGGGGGCCGAGAAAAAAGGGGGGGGTCCGCAAACGTGTTTTCTCCATGTTAATTTCCATAGAAAACGTTTGTCGCAGCTATAGTCCCAACCGCTGAACGGAATTACACCAAATTTGGCAGAAAGGTAGCTCTTGGTCCAGAGTGCACTCTTTGCTTTGATTGGTGTAACTCCGTTCAGCAGTTCCTGAGAAATTCATACATAAAAAAATATTAGTATCTGGTGACTGCGGTGGATCTGCGAACCCTCCCGATCACAAGCTGACTTCTGATTGGCTGCCAGCACTTCAAACTAGGTTGAACCGAGTCACAAGAAAAGCAGTAAAAAAACAAAAAAGGGGGCATGGTAAAAACACCCTGACCCCCTAGGCCTGCTCAGTGGGTCCCACAGGGACCCAGGGGACCCAAAAAAGCATTAAAAAAAAAAAAAACATCGGTTGGAGTTGCATAGAGGTTTGCGGGAGAGAGACCACGGCGAGGAGGAGGAGGAGGGCAGTCCGGAGATGCCACAGTACAGGTAAGTACCTTTTTTCTTTTTAAATGTATGTTTTAATATTTTTTATTAGGGGGGTGGAGGCGGGAGCCTTTTTTGTCTGGGGGGCTGGCTAACTCTGCTCCGCTGCAGAGTTGGAGTTTTGCCTACAACTCCACTTTCTCAGCGGAGCGCGGAGTAGGCAAAACTCTGCACACTCCGCTGGCGGAGCAGAGTTCTCTGCCTGCCCTTATTCGCAACCCCAGATATCCACATTTGGATTTCCTTTAATATCTTGAAAACTACGGAACGGATTTACACCAAATAACAAAAAAATTGCTTTCTGGACCAAAAACTACCCTTTTGCCACATTTGGTGTAATTCCATCCAGCAGTTTTTGCTATGGGCATGTCTAAAATCTCTATGGAAAGTAACATGGGAAACACACTTTTTTTGACGACCCCTTTTTCTCGGCCCATTTCACAGGTCACCCTGAAACTTTCCATGCATAACAATTATCAGGAGAACACTTTTTTATGAAATTTTCACGAACATTCTCCAAACCAAGTCAAAGATATAGGAAAGTCAAAAAACGCTTTTCCTATAGAAGCTCGGTCCTAACTAGAAATGCCAACTGGTGACTGGGTAACAGGAATATTGTCCGGCACTTACAATCTCAATTACTAGTCCCCATCAGTATAGTAATTGTAATACAAAAACAGAAATACTGAGAATTTAACAACAGAACACATTAAACATTCTTGTGATTATTTCATTTCTCATTCTTTATTGTTATTCTCTCGATGAGTCATTTTTTACAACAATACAGCCAACACATGTTTCGCGAACACTTGCGCTTGTAGGAAAGTAGGATCTGCTTCTATGGTTACCCCCACTTTTTGCCTGGTGCTAAGCTGTATTTGACTGGTCTGACTGGGATCCTGCTAACCAGGACCCCAGTCTATCTGCTTTCTCCCTAAATTGCTGTGTTCCATACTTCGGTATATCCCTGATTGGATACTGGGGTACCCTTATAACTCACTAGTATATGGTACCAAGGTACCCAGGGCATAGGTACCCCAGAGGTCTGAAGCATGTATTATGCCACCCATAAGAGACCATTCAAAATGGAACTAGAGGCCTGCCAATGCAGCCTGTGTACGCTGGTGCCAGCACCACTTACTAAAGATATAGGTTTCCTATATCTAGGGTCACTGCACTTAAAACCTATAAGTCACACCAATAGCAGGCCTTTGCAATCCTGAAGGCAGGGTGCTTGCTTCTAAGTGAGAGGGTGCCCCCGCATGAGCAGGACACCCCTACAGCCTACAGAGTCTATTCTCCCAAGTTGTCAGTGAAGCAGCCATATACTATATAGAGGGGCACCGCATAATTACGCGATGACCATCTCGAAACTGGCTGCAACAAATCCTATCATGTTTGGTATCAAACATGTTGGAATCATACCCCCACACCGTAAACTGTGTGGGAGGTATGATTCCAAGCAATGGAAGAGCCCTCCGTTCAGCTCTCAGTGTTCCCAGTGCCACCCTTCTAGACCCGGACAGCAAAAAATGGTTGCTGCCGACCAAAGACACCTTGCTGACCTCCTGCTGGGCCAAGCTCGAGCAGGGGAAGGCAGAACAATAGGCATCCTGTCACAGGGAGGTGTGATCACCTCCCAGACTGGATTTAGTGTACTGGGACCGGGTGGGTGCACTTGCCAGCGCCACAAAGTCTGCATGAGGGGCACATTTGGTGTCCCTGTACATACTCCAGTTCAAACCAGTCCTCGAAGCCGTTGGCTCCCACTCTGGCGCGAAACGGGACAAAGGACATGGGAGTAACCTCCCCCCTGTCCAGACCCTCCCCTGGGAGGGTCCCCTGAATCTTTCCAACCCTTTCCCTAGGGTACTTAAGGGCTTACCTGGGTGTAGGTCCCTAGATTCATCGTGGGATAAGATTCAGATCAGACACCACTGCTCTTCTACCGTCTGGGCACTTTGGACTTCGCTGGACTTCGTTTGGGCCTGACTTCGTCTCCCTTCCAGTCTGCTGCATTGTCTGTGCCTGTGCATCATACAGGAACATTCCAAGGCCTGTGAGGCATCAAAGACACTTGAAGATTTCTCCCTTGGAGTGAAGGAGTCACTCCCCTCCATTCACAGGCACCGCAACTAAGTTGACCAGTCTGCTTATCCTGAGCTCCCCCGGACTCCAAAAGTGTCTGCAACACCAGTGGTGGTTTTCCACAGCTCCTGAGGCCTGCCCTGCCCTCTCACCAAGATTGAGGCCAGTATCCCTCGTGGGGGTTGCAATAACCGAACCCCTGTGCACTGCACCAACTTGCAGTTGCAAAGGCTTGTTTACTTCTTTCCAAGAAGATCTTCAGGCCCCAAGTAGCCCCAACCTGAAGCACCTCCAGTGACCAGAATTGTCAGCCACACCACATCATGTGCATCGTGGCCTGCATCTTTTGGTGAGCTGCTTGAGGTCCTCTCGCGACTCTGGTGCCTCTGGCCTGTGGGTCCACTTGAGGGTCACTGTTGTTTCTTTTAGGATCCCCTGATTGCGCGGGGCCTGCCCTGACTCCCCTGCTTTTGGTGAATCCCTTGGACCTTGCTGGTCCCGACGTTGCTCCTTCTTCAATTCTTGCATTGGTTGCATTTGGCAAGGCTTGTTGGTGCTCCCGCCGGACACCAACCCCCTCAGCACTCAACATCCTTCATGGGACAGCTCGAGCATGGCTCCTGGTCCTCCTCAGCATCGCCGAGTCCTCCCAGCTGCAGAGTCAAGGTCATTGTCATCCATCCTGCAACACCCGATATCGGAGGCCATTCGTCTTCCAAGTCTCCTGGTCACCCTTGAGTGATATAGACTCTGTCCCCTCTGCTTGCAGGTAACTTTTATCTAGAATCCACCTTCAGATTTCACCGGACACTTTCTCCTTCTTCAGCAGCGGCACTTTCCTGAAGTCCTCCATTGGGTTCGACTGAGGTTTCCGACACCACTTAACACGTATGCACATTGCTTCCCTGGTGTAGGTAACGTGGGTACTAGGGTATCCACGGGTGGGGTGGCTCTCCAACTTTATGTCTTCCACAGGGTTTCTTCAGGTCCACTGGGAAGGGTCCTTAATCTTTAAAAATCCAACTACGACTTACACGTAGAGTTGTACGGAGCAGGTGGTCGTGTTCCCACACTGCACACACTCTCATGGGGTCCCTATCTACTCACCTTGGGTGGTTCCTTGGGTCTCCAGCACTTCTACGTCCTCTCAACATTGTCTTGACCCAAGTCGTGGTTCTTATACCACTTTCTTAGTATACGGTTTGGTCCCCCCCTGGCGTCCACTGTGTATTTCATGCTATTTACTTTGTTTCTTTGCTAATGTATTGTGTGCATTGTGCATATCTCCAGGTAGGAGATATTTCTATGTGTTAGAGGGTATTATATAATAAATACATATTTTTATAAATACTTTGTGTGGTTCTTTTTCACTTACTCTATATACTATAAGATTGCATTCTGGTAAAACAAGCTGCTTTACACTCCTTCTGGACTAAGCCTGAAAGCTGCTCTCCACAGCTACCACTTAGAGAGCTTTCTAAGGTTGTCTAAGACCTCCTAAATCACCATAAGGGTTGTCTGGACTGGTGCAATGTGTCCACTTACATAAGTGTACATCATATACCAGGCCAACTTCCCACAGCGCTTCTTCTGGGCTGTTACAAACATAAAACTTACAAATCAGTTTCTTAAAAAAACATCCAAAACAAATTTTACACATAGAAATATACAAAATGCTTTATCTAAAACTCGAAGATCTATTCTGCAGGCTTGAACCTTTCATAACTGAAACCACATGCATAACCTAGAATTTTCTCACATAGTATGCAATACAGGTTATTAATCTAAATCGTAATGCATAAAGATAAAAACTAAAATTCATCGATTCTAAAATAATCACAATGCATAATATTCATATATATCAACCCAAGGGACAGTCTTATTATAAACCCATGGTTTCCCTATTTTCTCATCTCAGTTTATGTTGAAATTATATGGCAGTAGTGAACTGAGCATTTTCCATCATATTTATTTAAATGCTAAACTTCTGGGCGATTTTCCTTGTATTATATATTTATGGTCTTGTCTCGTGTTGAATCCTAAAACCCTTTTTGTTTGTGAAAAAACTTCAATTCAGATATGTCTCCCTTCATGTCATTCTGTGTAATTGATAAAAACAAAAGACACTGGGTACTATGACAGAAGAAACATAACTTGTTCAAATATTTGTCACCAAAAGAGTTCTCTATAAATTATGTGTGCGAATACTTACTCATTCAAGGAGATGGCTTTTCAACCCTTCTTCTCTAGATTCTTCATATGAGTTAATCTGCACCTTTAACTCTACTTGGTTCTCAAAATATATCAAGTAGTTGCCTATAAAAAGAATGAAATGACCCTTATTAAGTGCCCTTTATTGTTCTCCCCTTCTGTTGTTCCTAATTCCTAATTCAGTCTCATCTGTGTCACATTTTTCAAGAGTCAAATTGCTGCATAGGTCTAGTCTTGTTAGTTTATCAGTTAATTTTTTCTCTTAAATTTGCAATATAAGTGCCCAAAAGCCTGTTAATATTTTTCTGTGTGTTTCTAGATCCTTATGTAAATTGTGATAAATAAGATGACTTGTATATATATAGATGCAAGCTCCGTATTCCCCACACAATCAAGCAGGAAGAAAGCACTCACGGTGGCAAGTTTGTCAGGTTTATTCTCGAACTACTACAAGAACAGACGCATTTCCGCTGTCGCCTTCGTCAGTGTAATCAGGCGCGCCCGAAGCGATCTCAATTTAAAACATTTTCGGCATGATTGCGAAATGAACATCAACAATGGACTAAGATTAAGGAGGCTTGAATCTCAGTATATTATCGACTCATAAACCAAAGCCCCTAAGAGGATGAACAGCAATGAAGAGCTGTCAGTCCATCTTGTGGAATGAAAGATTGTCCTAGCTGGGAGAGTTAATACGTTCAGATGTACACTTGATCTATTATTGACCCTCAGGCTATATGTCATTATGTCATGTACATTTTTTCTTGTTCTCATTTCTTTTGTCATTTCATTTTCCTTTGTCCTCTTCCTTTTCTTTCCCCCTTTGCTCACTCAGGCTTTTCCCCCTGTTGTTTCCCCCCCCCTTGTCTTTCATCCCTTGATTCTCCCTGTGTGATGGGTAACTATGGATTCGCAACATTTCTCTAATGTGTGGCAATACTGCCCACAAGTACAATGGTAGTGGAATGCACTTACAAAGCCCATACAGGGCA
The DNA here is from genome assembly GCA_963921515.1 of Calotriton arnoldi. Lineage (NCBI taxonomy): Eukaryota > Metazoa > Chordata > Amphibia > Caudata > Salamandridae > Calotriton > Calotriton arnoldi. Next base: position 658,155 of record CAWUFW010010882.1, read on the forward strand.
TCATCATGTGTGGATATTTATTGTAGACCCATTTGGGGCTAATCATTTTTCTCTGTGTCGCAATATTAATGGTATGTGTACGACCAGCCCATCCAGGGTGCTATACGCTGTAAAGGTTATTTATGCCTTTAATACTACGGCGGATACGCTTAATTATGCCTGAATTGTATTTGAGTACATGTATTTGCTTGATCGAAGTACATCGGAGTTGGTATCAGGCTAAGATAGCGCTACCTTTGTATATATGCATCAATGAATTTACGAGTCCGTTGTCGATGTTCATTTCGCAATCATGCCGAAAAAATGTTAAATTGAGATCGCTTCTGGCTCGCCTGATTACACTGACGAAGGTGACAGCCGAAACGCGTCTGTTCTTGTAGTAGTTCGAGAATAAACCTGACGCACTTGCCCCAGTGAGTGCTTTCTTCCTGCTTGATTGTGCGGGAATACGGAGCTTGCATTATGACGCGGGTACACCCCCGCAAGAACAGCACCCGTCAGCGAGTGCACGGGTAAAGGTGACTGGGAGCGTGAATGTATATATATATATATATATATACACACACACACACACACATCTATATAGATATATTTCATATACATATATTTCATATATATATGTATTATATGTGTAAATCTGTTTCCTTATCATGGGGTCGATTCCGATTCGGGCCGGAAAAAGCACCGACCGACTCGGATCCGGAAAAAATACCGACCGACACGTACCCGTGGCGCACGACACGCCAAGTACGATGCAAGGCGCGAAAAATCCGACCGACACGTACCGAAACAAAGTCGACCGACCGAGCCGCACGGAAAACAACAATCCGTCCGGAAAAACACGCGAATCCAACCGACCGACACGCACCCAGAACAAATCCGACCGAAACGTACACGCTAACTCCAAACCGCAAAGTACGATGCAAGGCGCGAAATCCACGAGCGAGTCGGACGGAGGACAAGCCGTACGGCCGACACGCATACAAAACCGAGCCGAAGCAACACAATACACCGCGACCGACGCGTATGCAGCATAGAAAACTGCACAAACACAACGTGAACGAAGCGGAGAACACCGTACGAGACCAATGCAGGGTCCGACTCGGTCACAAGAACGTTTCCAACATACACAAACAGCACAAAGGAAAAATCACCCAAAAAAGGCCAAACAAGCAATTACCAAGCCAATAAATACTGGGGGGTGGGGACAGAGAACAAAGACACACCCACAACTCCACCTATATAAAGGACACAAATCACTACCATGAGCCTTTGCAAATGCCATTCCACTGCCAGCACCCAAGAGAAAGCAACCACACACCCACAGCTCATCCCTCACACAAGCCACACACCATCAGCACACCAACAAATACCTACCTCACATACACCCAGCAAAACACACACTCACACACCCTCACCTGCACACCAACACACACATCACTCACCATCACCACCCATCACCATGCCCCCAAGAAGAATCACAAGTTCCTAGATTGTGAATTGGAAGTCCTGGTAGACGAGTTCCTCAGGGTAGAGCCACAGCTGTTTGGCACATTGGTCCAACAGACCCCCATGTCGCAGAAAACCAAGATGTGGGAGAGGATCATCAACAGGGTGAACGCCCAATCACCATGTCGGCGCACAAAGACCGACATCCAGAACAGGTGGTATGACATGCGCAGGAGGGTACGGAAACTGCTGAAGCAAGACTACATCAACAGCCAACACACCGGCATGTGTCAGACAACTGTGGCCCCGATACTGGGGATCCT